>CAWUFW010005341.1:0-265000 GCA_963921515.1 Calotriton arnoldi | reverse complement strand
CGGTGGCGGATGTTTTGCCCCAGTGCCCTGAGGAGGTCCAGGCACTGCTTTCCCGCGCCATTGCGGAAGGAAGGGATGCGGCCAAATACACTATGCGTTGTGGCCTTGACACCGCCGACTCACTGGGCAGGTCGATTGCAACGACGGTGGCGCTCCGACGCCACGCCTGGCTGAGAACCACTGGTTTTTCAGGGGATGTCCAGAATACTCTCATGGACATGCCCTTTGATGGAGTCGGTCTTTTTGGGTCCAAAGCAGACCATGCGTTGGAGCGCTTTAAGGACTCACGGGCTACTGCCAAGTCCCTGGGCCTTTCTGCTACACGCCCTCCGCTGCCTTCTGCTTTTCGCCCCTATCGTGGCCACGGTAGGGGCGCCCTTCACGTCAGCAGCCCAGCCACCGGCCCGCGCAGCAGGCGTCTTCGCGTGGCCGAGGACGTGGATTCCGCCGTGGCGGATCGGGCAACAAGCGTGCGGGTCAGGCCACCACCTCCAACCCGTCCGCGGCCTCCAAGCCCTCCTAGTCCCTCCTTTCAGGTGCACGGCACGCCAGTAGGGGGCAGGGTCCGCCATCACCTTCCCCACTGGTGCACCATCACCTCGGACAGGTGGGTCTTGGACATTGTCCGAAGGGGCTACTCCCTCCCCTTCGAGACCACCCCCCCAGCCATGCCACCTCAATTCCACCGCATGTCAGGGGATCACTTGGTGCTTCTACAGAAGGAAGTCACGGCCCTCTTGACCAAGAGGGCCATCGAGCGTGTTCCGACCCCAGAAGTAGGGCGTGGTTGCTACTCCCACTACTTTCTGGTGCCCAAAAAGGACAAGGAGGACATGCGTCCTATCTTGGACCTCCGGAACGTCAATCGCTTCCTCCGGAAGGAGAAGTTCAAGATGCTCACCCTAGCTCAGGTCTTGACTGCCCTCGACCCTGGAGACTGGTTGGTAGCGTTGGACTTGCAGGACGCGTATTTCCACATCCCCGTCCTGCCGGCCCACCGGCGTTACCTTCGGTTCACGGTAGGCCCCGAGCATTTTCAGTTCACCGTGCTCCCCTTTGGCCTTACAAGTGCCCCTCGGGTGTTCACGAAAGTGATGGCGGTGGTCGCAGCTCATCTGCGCCGGGCAGGGGTTTCAGTCTTCCCCTACCTCGACGACTGGCTGCTGAAGGCGGGCTCGTCCCAGGCCGTCGTCTCCCACCTCCGGACTACGGCCGAACTCCTGCACTCGCTGGGGTTCTCCATCAATGTGCCGAAGTCGCATCTGATTCCTTCTCCACAGCTCCTTTTCATCGGAGCAGTTCTGGACACGACGCAGTTTCGGGCCTATCCTCCCGAACGGCGAGTCCGGGATATTCAGGCTATGATTCCGATCTTTCGGCCTTTATCCTGGGTTTCGGTACGGATGACCCTGAGGCTGCTGGGCCTCATGGCCTCCTGCATCCTGCTGGTCAATCATGCCAGATGGCATATGCGGGCTCTGCAGTGGGACCTGAAGTTCCAGTGGGCGCAGCACCAGGGCAACCTGTCCGATCACGTCCAGATCTCGGAGGGGACTGCAAAACAGTTGCAGTGGTGGCTCTCGAACCGGCAATGGGTCATGGGCAGATCCCTCTCCCTTCCCCAGCCAGAGCATACAGTTGTGACGGACGCGTCCCTTCTGGGATGGGGCGGTCACATGGGAGAGGCGGAGATCAGAGGCCTCTGGTCTCCGGCGGAGTCCCGGCTCCATATCAACCTTCTGGAGCTCCGGGCGATCCGGCTTGCACTCAAGGCATTCCTTCCCTCTGTCAAAGGGAAGGTAGTGCAGGTGTTCACAGACAACACCACCGCCATGTGGTACTGCAACAAACAGGGCGGGGTGGGGTCTTGGACCCTTTGTCAGGAGGCTCTGCGCCTCTGGACATGGCTGGAACATCAGGGCATGTTCCTGATGGTTCAACACCTGGCAGGTTCTCTGAACGCCAGGGCGGACGAACTCAGCCGCAGGTGCATGATGGATCACGAATGGCGTCTTCACTCGGAAGTGGCGCAAGGTCTCTTTCTGCAGTGGGGAGAGCCTTGGTTAGATCTATTCGCCACCGAAGAGAACGCGCAATGTCATCAGTTCTGCGCGTTGGAATTTCCAAGGCGGCACTCGCTCGCGGCGACGCTTTTCGTCGCGAGTGGAGTTGCGGTCTGTTGTACGCCTTTCCGCCTATACCACTTCTACCCAGAGTGTTGAAGAAGATTCGGCACGACCGGGCCCAAGTCATTCTTGTGGCTCCGGACTGGGCTCGAAGAGTTTGGTATCCTGAGCTACTCAGTATGAGCATAGATCCCCCGATCCGTCTGCCTCTTCGGGAGGATCTTCTGTCGCAGCATCAGGGGACGGTCCTCCACCCGAACCTGTCCAGTCTACACCTGCTTGCGTGGAGATTGAGCGGCGGCAGTTGATTCCTTTCGACTTGCCTCCCGAAGTTTGTGATGTGATTCTGGCAGCCAGGCGTCCCTCCACTAAGGTGGTATACGCCTGCAGGTGGAACAAATTTGTGGCATGGTGCACAGCAAAGGCTGTGAATCCCCTTTCTGCCCCTCTTTCTGAGGTCCTTCTGTTCCTTCTCTCTCTGGCCCAACAGGGTTCTGCCCTGGGTACCATCAAGGGTTATCTTTGTGCTATCTCGGCCTTCCTCAGGCTCCCTGATCAGCCCTCCCTTTTCAAGTCCCCTGTTGTTAACAGGTTCTTAAAGGCATTACTCACCTCTTCCCTCCTGTTCCGTTTGTAATGCCTCAGTGGGACTTGAACTTGGTTCTTACCTTTTTAATGTGCGCTCCCTTTGAGCCTCTGCATAACTGTCCTCTTCGTCTTCTGACTCTGAAGACTGCCTTTCTGGTGGCCATCACCTCCGCTCGGCGGGTGAGTGAGCTCCAGGCTCTATCTTGCAAACCTCCCTTTCTGTCTGTTCATCCAGACAAGGTTGTTCTTCGGACGCGTCCGTCCTTCTTGCCGAAGGTGGTTACTGCTTTCCACATTGGGCAGACCATCACTTTGCCCACCTTCTTTCCGCCTCCGCATCCTTCCAGAGAGGAAGAGAGGCTCCACCGTCTGGACCCAAAACGTGCGCTCTCCTTCTATATCGACCGCACAAAACACTTCCGGGTGGATGACCAGCTCTTTGTTGGCTACGTGGGCGCCAAAAAAGGTCGGGCGGTGCACAAGAGGACCGTCTCCCGCTGGGTTACCTTGTGCATCAAGACCTGCTATTCTTTGGCCAAGAAGGAGCCTCCTGTTGGGCTGCGTGCCCATTCCACCAGGGCAACGGCTGCTACCACGGCCTTGGGCCGCGGTGTTCCGCTGCCGGTTATCTGTCAGGCAGCTACGTGGGCCTCGCTGCACACGTTTACTAAGCATTACTGCCTTGACAGTCAGGTCCGGAGGGACGGCTTCTTTGGCCGTTCTGTCCTCCAGGACTTTCTTGTCTGATCTTTGTTCGCAGTCCCACCACCGGGGTTGGTATTGCTGGGGTATCTATTCTAAGGTGAGGAATCTATCACTAACGTGTCTCTTTCAGATGCACAAGTTACTAACTTGTGTAACGATATATCTGTAAGAGACAGTAGTTAGTGATAGATTCCTTACCGCCCACCCATCCTCCCCGTTCTGCGAACTGATTTCTAGGGTTAAGGACATCCCTTTCAGGGCCCTTGTATTTTTCAGACACCTGTGTCAGCTTCTTGCATGGCTCTGCGTTCCTGGCGCGGAAAGTCGTGTACAGAACTGACGTCAGCGCGCAGGGCGGCGCCTAAGTACTGCCCGCGACGTCATCCCGGCGATCACGACGCCGACGACGGACGCGGAGCCGCACGACGCCGCCTACCGACGCGCAAGGGTACTGCTACGCAAAACTTTCCGGATCCAGCCTGACGCCTGGGGATATTCTAAGGTAAGGAATCTATCACTAACTACTGTCTTACAGATATATCGTTACACAAGTTAGTAACTTGTGCATATATGTGTGTGTGTGTGTGTGTGTATATATATATATATATATATATATATGAAGTATAAATTGAAACTACGAATCCTGCAGCACATTCGAGCTATCAACAAAAAAGACTACACATATGTCATTGCGAAACACATCTTGGAGCATCGCAATGGGAATATGAGCAAACTTGTGTACTACGGAATTCAGCAAATATTTGTAAATCCAAGAGGAGGCGACAGGGAGATGAAACTGCGAAGAGCAGAATCGAGATGTATACTCTCTATGGGTACTGAAAACCCATGGGGTCTGAATACAGATGCCGAATTACATGCACATTTGGAGTGAGTTAGTGAGTGGCTCGCACCAGTATCTCCAACTCATCTCCCTGTTTAACTAATTCAAGGCCCATAACATCTTGCAGGAATCTGTATGTATATCTGAAAGAAACACGTAGTGATAGATTCCTTACCTTAGAATATCCCCAGGCGTCAGTCTGAATCCGGAAAGTTTTCGTCAGCAGTACCCCTGCGCGTCGGAAGGTGGCGTCGTGCGGCTCCGCGTCCGTCGTAGGCGTCGTGATCGCCGGGATGACGTTGCGGCAGCTACTTAGACGCCGCCCTCGCGCTCTGACCTCAGTTCTTTCTTTTCCCGCGCCAGCAAGCGCAGATCAGGAGAGAGCGGTACCCCCAGTCTTTTTTGACTGAGTTTTGGGAGATTTTTTGTCTCAGCTTTTTTGAGTCGATCGACTCCTGGTGCAGTTAGGGATGCCCGGTTTTAAGTCTTGCGAGGACTGTCATCGGATGATGTCGGTGATGGACCTGCACCGCGTGTGTCTCTTCTGCCTGGGGCGCGACCACGACTCCAAGTTGTGCCCCGACTGCCGGTCCATGGCACCGAAGTCTTTGCGGGAGCGGTCCCGAAAGCTGCTTGAAGCCCGGCAGTCGGCTCCGCGCCGTGAAAGGCCCCGGTCCAGAGGGAGGTCGAGGGACCGGTCGCGGAGCCACCACCATCGGAAGTCGTCTGAATCGAAGTCTTCGCACTCAGGGTCAGGTAAGGCGAAGCGCCAAAAGAAGTCGAAGAAACGTCATCGTTCCCCGACTTCCCCTCGTCAGTCGCGCGACTTGGCTGAGGGTGCGGGTGGTGCGACCCCCGCGGCTCCGGCTGAGCCTACGCAGTTGCCAGTGACCTACCCGCCCTTCCCGGGTTCATCGGCGACTCCGGCCCAGGTACAGGAATTCCTGTCCGCTATGGCTCGCCTATTTGGGCCGTCGGGCCCCTCCGGTGCGCCTTCGGGCCCGACTGGGAGTCCACGCCCTTTGACGCCGGTGGCTCCGGCGTCGCCGTCCACTCCGGCCTCGGCACCGCAGTACTCCCGTGGATCCCGTCGTGGATCCCGGTCGACGCCGGTTGACCTCGTGATACCTCCACCGACCCCACCGGCACCACGTTTCGCGTCGCCCGGCGCGCCGGACGACGTCGTCCCCGGTTTCAGCCCCGAAGTGGAGACAGTGCCGGAACGGTGTTGACCGACGCCGATTCCGACGCCGTTTGGGAATCAGTTTCCCTATCTCCATCCTCCTCCTTTTCTACCTGTACAACAGCATGAGGAGGAAGGGGAGGACTGGGAGGGCTGAGGACCCTCTCGCTGCTCAATGCGAGTATGACCCGGACTGGGCAGAGGAGTTGGGGGATGCCTGTGGTCTGGACACCTCTCCAGACCTTGGCATGCTGTCTCCTCGTACCGTGGCTACGGAGGAGGGTGCTTCTTTTTCTGTGGTGTTGCGTAGGGCAGCCGGGGCTCTCCACCTCGAGCTACCTACTGTGGCCGTCAGGACTAACCTCCTGACGGAAGTGCTTCAGCCAGCAGTCACCTCTGCGGAACCACTGCTGCCTTTTAATGATGCACTTTCGGACGTTCTTTTGGGCTCCTGGTCCAGGCCCAACACAGGGGCTCCTGTGGACAGGAACGTGGCCCGACGGCATCGCCTGGCCCCGGGCGACCCCATCTTCCTCTCCCAACACCCCACCCCTGAGAGCTTGGTTGTCCAAGCCTCCGCTTCCCCAATCGCATTCCCTTCCGCACCCCCGGACAGGGAATCCAAGAGACTGGAACAGTTTGGGAAGAAGGTTTTTTCTTCCGCCACTCTAGGGCTGCGGTCTGTGAACACCGCATGCCTCTTGGGCCGTTATTCTCACTCCCTGTGGGATACGGTGGCGCAGATGCTGCCTCAGTGTCCGGAGGAGGCTCGGACACTACTCTCCCAGGCTATTGCTGAGGGGAGGGATGCAGCCAAGTTCACGATCCGTTGTGGCCTTGACACCGCCGACTCGCTGGGCAGGGCGATTTCCATGACAGTGGCGCTCTGCCGCCACGCCTGGCTGAGGACAACTGGCTTCTCGGGGGATGTCCAAAACACTTTAATGGACATGTCCTTTGATGGCATTCGCCTCTTTGTCAACAAGGCAGACAGTGCTTTGGAGAGATTTAAGGACTCACAGGCTACGGCCAAGTCCTTGGGCCTTTCGGCCACACGGCCTCCTCAGCCTTCTGCCTTTCGCTCCTTTCGTGCTCGCGGAAGGGGCAACCCACCACGTTCGCAACAGAGCCACAGGCCGGCGCAACAGTCCACGCGCGGC
Organism: Calotriton arnoldi; assembly: GCA_963921515.1. Classification (NCBI taxonomy): domain Eukaryota; kingdom Metazoa; phylum Chordata; class Amphibia; order Caudata; family Salamandridae; genus Calotriton; species Calotriton arnoldi. Next base: position 258,397 of record CAWUFW010005341.1, on the reverse strand, counting down.
CGCGGACGTGGAAACCGCCGCGGCGGTTCAGGGGGCCAGCGGACGGGTCAGTCCACCACCACTCCAGCCACCACTGCCTCCAAACCTTCCTAGTCTGACCTTTCAGGCCCACCAAACGCCAGTGGGTGGCAGGCTTCGCCATCACCTCCCCCACTGGCGCACCATCAAGTCGGACAGGTGGGTTTTGCAGATAGTCCGAAGGGGCTACTCCCTCCCCTTCGAGACTACCCCTCCAGCCATGCCACCTCAATACCACCGCATCTCGGGGGATCACTTGGCACTTCTCAGCAGGAAGTTGTGGCCCTCTTGGCCAAGGGGGCCATAGAGCGCGTTCCAAAGCCAGAAGTAGGTCGTGGTTGTTATTCCCACTACTTTCTGATTCCAAAGAAGGACAAGGGCCTGCGTCCTATCTTGGACCTTCGGAACGTCAATCTCTTCCTCTGGAAGGAGAAGTTCAAGATGCTCACACTTGCTCAGGTCTTGTCTGCCCTAGACCCACAAGACTGGCTGGTAGCGTTTGACTTGCAGGACGCTTACTTTCATATCCCCGTCCTGCCGGCCCACCGGCGTTACCTGCGGTTCACGGTAGGCCACGATCATTTTCAGTTCACTGTGTTTCCTTTCGGCCTTACCAGCGCCCCTCGGGTGTTCACGAAAGTGATGGCGGTGGTCGCAGCTCATCTGCGCAGATCAGGGGTTTCAGTCTTCCCCTATCTCGACGACTGGTTGTTGAAGGCGGGCTCACCCCAGGCAGTCGTCTCCCACCTCCAGACTACGGCCGACCTCCTGCATTTGCTGGGGTTCTCCCTCAACGTGCCGAAGTCGCACCTGATTCCCTCTCAGAAGCTCCTCTTCATCGGAGCAGTTCTGGACACAGCGCAATTTCGGGTCTATCCTCCCGAACAGCGAGTCCGGGATATTCGGGCTATGATTCCAATCTTTCAGCCCTTATCCTGGGTTTCGGTCAGGATGACCTTGAGGCTGCTGGGCCTCATGGCCTCCTGCATCCTGCTAATCAATCATGCCAGATGGCATATGCGGGCTCTGCAGTGGGACCTGAAGTTCCAGTGGGCGCAGCATCAGGGGAATCTGTCCGACTACGTCCAGATCTCGGAGGGCACTGCAAGACAGTTGCAGTGGTGGCTCGCGAACCAGCATTGGGTCAGCGGCTGATCCCTCTCCCTTCCCCAACCGGAGCACACAGTGGTGACGGACGCGTCCCTCCTGGAATGGGTGTGGCCACATGGGAGAGGCGGAGATCAGAGGCCTCTGGTCTCCGGCGGAGTCCAAGCTCCATATCAACATTCTGGAGCTCCGGGCGATCCTACTTGCACTCAAAGCATTCCTTCCCTCTGTCAAGGGAGAGTAGTGCAGGTGTTCACAGACAACACCACCGCCATGTGGTACTGCAACAAACAGGGCGGGGTGGGGTCGTGGACCCTATGTCAGGAGGCTCTGCGCCTCTGGACATGGCTGGAACATCAGGGCATTTCCCTGGTGGTTCAACACCTGGCAGGTTCACTGAACGCCAGGGCGGACCAACTCAACCGCAGGTGCATGATGGATCACGAATGGCGTCTTCACTCGGACGTGGCGCAAGGTCTCTTTCAACAGTGGGGAGAGCCTTGGTTAGATCTATTTGCCACCGAAGAGAACGCGCAATGTCAGCAGTTCTGCGCGTTGGAATTTCCAAGGCGGCACTCGCTCGGCGACGCTTTTCGTCGCGAGTGGAGTTGCGGTCTATTGTACGCCTTTCCGCCTATACCACTTCTACCCAGATTGCTGAAGAAGATCAGACGCGACCGGGCCCAAGTCATTCTTGTGGCTCCGGACTGGGCTCGAAGAGTTTGGTATCCCAAGCTACTCAGTATGAGCGTGGATCCCCCGATCCGACCGCCTCTTCGGGAGGATCTTCTGTCACAGCAGCAGGGGACGGTCCTCCACCGGAACCTGTCCAGCCTCCACCTCCTTGCGTGGAGATTGAGCGGCGACAGTTGATTCCATTTCACTTGCCTCCCGAAGTCTGTGAAGTCATTCTGGCAGCCAGGCGTCCCTCCACTAAATCGGTATACGCCTACAGGTGGAACAAATTTGTGACATGGTGCACAGCAAAGGCTGTGGATCCACTTTCTGCCCCTCTTTCTGAGGTCCTACTGTTCCTTCTTTCTTTAGCCCAGCAGGGCTTTGCTCTGGGCACTATCAAGGGCTACCTTTCTGCAATTTCAGCCTTTCTCAGGCTACCTGAACAGCCCTCTCTTTTCAAGTCCCCTGTTGTAAATAGATTTCTCAAAGGCATTACTCACCTTTTCCCTCCTATTCCGCTTGTGATGCCACAGTGGGACTTGAATCTGGTTCTTACTTATTTGATGTGCGCTCCCTTTGAGCTGCTTCACAACTGTCCTCTTCGTTTATTAACCTTGAAGACTGCTTTCCTGGTTGCTATCACCTCCGCTAGGCGCGTGAGTGAGCTCCAGGCTCTTTCATGTAAACCTCCTTTTCTGTCTGTTCATCCGGACAAGGTTGTGCTACGCACACGTCCATCCTTTTTGCCAAAGGTTGTTACTGCCTTCCATATCGGGCAAACTATCACCTTGCCCACTTTCTTTCCGCCTCCGCACCCTTCCAGAGAGGAAGAGAGGCTCCACCGTCTGGACTCAAAACGTGCGATCTCATTTTATCTCAACCGCACACAACAGTTCCGGGTGGATGACCAGCTCTTTGTTGGCTATGTAGGCGCCAAGAAAGGCCGGGCTGTACACAAGAGGACTATCTCCCGCTGGGTTGTCTTGTGTATAAAAGCCTGCTATTCTCTGGCTAAAAAGGAGCCTCCGGTGGGGCTGCGCGCCCATTCTACCAGGGCAACAGCAGCTACTACTGCATTGGGACGTGGTGTCCCCCTGCAAGACATCGGTCAGGCAGCCATGTGGGCCTCGCTGCACACTTTTGCTAAGCATTATTGCCTTGACAGCCAAGTCTGGAGAGACGGCTTCTTTGGCCGTTCTGTTCTCCGTGACTTTCTGGTGTGATCTTGGTTCGCAGACCCACCACCGGGGTTGGTATTGCTGGGGTATCTATTCTAAGGTAAGGAATCTATCACTACGTGTTTCTTTCAGATGAACAAGTTACTTACCTTCGGTAACGATATATCTGTAAGAAACATTAGTAGAGATAGATTCCTTACCGCCCACCCATCCTCCCGTTCTGCGAACTGATTTCTAGGGTTAAGGTCATCCCTTTCAGGGCCCTAGTTTCAATGCACCAGTGGTCAGTATCTTGCATGGCTCTGCGTTCCTGGCGCGGAAAGTCGTGTACAGAACTGACGTCAGCGCGCGAGGGCGGCGTCTAAGTAACTGCCGCGACGTCATCCTGGCGATCACACCGCCTACGACGGACGCGGAGCCGCACGACGCCACCTTCCGACGCGCAGGGGTACTGCTGACGAAAACTTTCCGGATCCAGACTGACGCCTGGGGATATTCTAAGGTAAGGAATCTATCACTACTAATGTTTCTTACAGATATATCGTTACCGAAGGTAAGTAACTTGTTCATTAGTACTCATAGAATCATGAATGTTATGGTCCACATTCTTAGATCTATTTTCACCTGCTTCCTGAAGGTAAAAACATGGTAAGTGGATGAGCTGTCCACATAAATGAGTTATCTTAGGACATCCTGTTTTCTGAAACTGTCTTATGCAGTGCAATATTGTATTTACTTTGCTTTTAGTGTACAACCTGCTTAAAGCTTTTTACCCTGAATAACCCTAATGGTTTATCTATGCTTGCACTTTGCACTTTTTTTCAACTTGGGATGCTTTTACTGCTCTGAAAGTCAAATGTGCTGACATCTGCTGCTTACTCATCTCATGCACCTCACACACTGCACTTTATCAGTTTTGGATGCTGGTATATGGACATTTATTTATGCACTTTAAACTGCTGCTGATGCATTTTGTAAATTTGCACATTGATCAACCATTTGTGCTGCTACATATTTTCCAACCTTGCTGGCTGCCTCTGTGATATTGCATATGTGTACTTTACACTGCTGCCATCTTATTTTGCAAATTTGCACGTAGATTATTTGTACATGCTGCTATAGACCGTGGTTATTCCAATTTTTCTGGGTTTGGATTTTAACCTTTTGTAGAGTCCTTTTTTACTCTGGAACTTTGATAGAACCCTAAGAAGCTGCTATATTCAATTGTCTTTAACGGAGCAATTTCTTATAGTTTTCCTAGAAAAAACATCTTTTGAAAAACTATGAGTCATGAATGTCCGTGATTGAGGTATCAGCACAAAGCACTTTAATTGAAATGTATGGTTCAATGTTGCATAGACGATGGATGCGTTCATAAACAGTTGCAACTATACAATGGGGGTTATTCCTGATGGTTATTTGAACAACATTTGAAGCACTTTGCACATCTGAAAGAGACACGTTAGTGACAGATTCCTTACCTTAGAATATCCCCAGGCGTCAGGCTGGATCCGGAAAGTTTTTGCGTAGCAGTACCCTTGCGCGTCGGTAGGCGGCGTCGTGCGGCTCCGCGTCCGTCGTCGGCGTCGTGATCGCCGGGATGACGTCGCGGGCAGTACTTAGGCGCCGCCCCTGCGCGCTGACGTCAGTTCTTCTTTTCCGCGCCAGCAAGCGCAGATCCGGGAAGAGCAGTGCCCTGGTCATTTTTTGACCATACTTTTTGGTGAATTTTTTCACTGTTTTTCCAGCTTTCAAGGTGTCGTAGGGATGCCCGGCTTCAAGCGATGCGGCGCCTGTGCGCGGATGATGTCCGTCACCGACCCGCATTGGGAGTGTCTCTTCTGCCTCGGCCGAGGCCACGACACGGAGTCTTGTACCGACTGCCAGGCCCTCCACCCGAAAGCTTTGCGAGAGTGGTCTCGAAAGCTCCTCGAGGCCCGGCATTCGGCTCCGCGGAAGCCCCGGTCGCGTGAGAGGTCCAGGGGTCGATCGCGGAGTCCACACCGGTCGTCGGCGTCGAAGTCTTCTTCGTCCGGTAAGTCGAAGCACAAAAAGTCCAAAAAGCATCATCGCTCTAGGACTTCGCCTCGCCGGTCTCGCGACTCGGCTGAGGCCCCTCCCGGCACCGTCCCCGCGGCCCCGGACATGCCTGTGGAGTCGCCCCGCCTTACCCGCCCTTCCCGGGTTCGGGGGCGGATCCGGCCAAAGTACAGGAATTCCTGTCGGCCATGGCCCGCCTCTTCGGGCCTTCAGGCCCCTCCGGTGCGCCTTCGGGCCCCGCGGGCCCTATGGGGTTGCTCCGGCGTCGCCGACGGCTCCGGCCCCGGCGTCGCCCGTGCCTCCAGCCTCGATCCCGGCTCCGGCTTCGGCCCCGGCCTCGATCCCGGCTCCACAACCCCCATCGACGCCGGTCGACCTAACGACACCTCCGCCGGCGCCGATGTCTCCGGTGCCGTTCTCGGCGCCGCCCTGGGCTCCGGGCGGCGTCGTCCCCCTGTTCCTTCCGGCTCCGGACATGGATCCGGACCGACGTCGTTCGACGCCGGCTCCGGCGCCGATGGGACCTTGGGTCCCAACTGTCCCTCCTCCTCCTTATTTTGAACCAGAGGAGGACCAGTTGGACTGGGAGGGGTCTGATGACCCTCTGACACGACACTGTCAGTACGATCAGGACTGGACGGAGAGTCTAGGGGAGGCCAGTGGTCTGGATACTTCCCCTGACACTGGCATGCTGTCTCCTCCCGTGGCTACGGAGGAGGGAGCCAATTTTGGTACGGTGTTGCGTAGGGCAGCTGGGGCCTTACGTCTCCAACTTCCTACTTTGACGGTCAAGCCTAACATCTTGACAGAGGTGCTTCAGCCGGCAGCCTCCTCTGCGGAGACTGTGCTGCCGTTTAACGACGCCCTCACTGACGTTCTTTTGGGCGCCTGGTCCAAGCCCAACACAGGGGCTCCTGTGGATCGGAACGTGTCACGACGCCATCGCCCAGCTCCGGGCGACCCCCTGTTTCTCTCTGTCCACCCCACTCCTGAGAGCTTGGTTGTCCAAGCCTCCGCTTCCCAAACCGCCTTCCCTACCGCTCCTCCGGATAGGGAATCCAAACGCCTGGATCAGTTTGGGAAGAAGGGTTTTTCTTCCTCCAGTGCTGGCTTGCGGTCCGTTAACACCGCTTGTCTTTTGGGCCGATATACCCACTCCCTGTGGGATTCGGTGGCGGATGTTTTGCCCCAGTGTCCTGAGGAGGTCCAGACACTGCTTTCCCGCGCCATTGCGGAAGGAAGGGATGCGGCTAAATACACCATACGTTGTGGCCTTGACACCGCCGACTCGCTGGGCAGGTCGATTGCAACGACGGTGGCACTCAGACGCCACGCCTGGCTGAGAACCACTGGTTTTTCAGGGGATGTCCAGAATACTCTCATGGACATGCCCTTTGATGGAGTCGGTCTTTTTGGGTCCAAAGCAGACCATGCGTTGGAGCGCTTTAAGGACTCACGGGCTACTGCCAAGTCCCTGGGCCTTTCTGCTACACGCCCTCCGCTGACTTCTGCTTTTCGCCCCTATCGTGGCCACGGTAGGGGCGCCCTTCACGTCAGCAGCCCAGCCACCGGCCCGCGCAGCAGGCGTCTTCGCGTGGCCGAGGACGTGGATTCCGCCGTGGCGGATCGGGCAACCAGCGTGCGGGTCAGGCCACCACCTCCAACCCGTCCGCGGCCTCCAAACCCTCCTAGTCCCTCCTTTCAGGTGCACAGCACGCCAGTAGGGGGCAGGGTCCGCCATCACCTTCCCCACTGGCGTACCATCACCTCGGACAGGTGGGTCTTGGACATTGTTTGAAGGGGCTACTCCCTCCCCTTCGAGACCACCCCCCCAGCCATGCCACCTCAATTCCACCGCATGTCAGGGGATCACTTGGTGCTTCTACAGAAGGAAGTCGCGGCCCTCTTGACCAAGAGGGCCATCGAGCGTGTTCCGACCCCAGAAGTAGGGCGTGGTTGCTACTCCCACTACTTTCTGGTGCCCAAAAGGACAAGGAGGACATGCGTCCTATCTTGGACCTCCGGAACGTCAATCGCTTCCTCCGGAAGGAGAAGTTCAAGATGCTCACCCTGGCTCAGGTCTTGACTGCCCTCGACCCTGGAGACTGGTTGGTAGCGTTGGACTTGCAGGACGCATATTTCCACATCCCCGTCCTGCCGGCCCACCGGCGTTACCTTCGGTTCACGGTAGGCCCCGAGCATTTTCAGTTCACCGTGCTCCCTTTGGCCTTACCAGTGCCCCTCGGGTGTTCACAAAAGTGATGGCGGTGGTCGCAGCTCATCTGCGCCGGGCAGGGGTTTCAGTCTTCCCCTACCTCGACGACTGGCTGCTGAAGGCGGGCTCGTCCCAGGCAGTCGTCTCCCACCTCCAGACTACGGCCGAACTCCTGCACTCGCTGGGGTTCTCCATCAATGTGCCGAAGTCGCATCTGATTCCTTCTCCACAGCTCCTTTTCATTGGAGCGGTTCTGGACACGACGCAGTTTCGGGCCTATCCTCCCGAACGGCGAGTCCGGGATATTCAGGCTATGATTCCGATCTTTCAGCCTTTATCCTGGGTTTCGGTACGGATGACCCTGAGGCTGCTGGGCCTCATGGCCTCCTGCATCCTGCTGGTCACTCATGCCAGATGGCATATGCGGGCTCTGCAGTGGGACCTGAAGTTCCAGTGGGCGCAGCACCAGGGCAACCTGTCCGATCACGTCCAGATCTCGGAGGGGACTGCAAGACAGTTGCAGTGGTGGCTCTCGAACCGGCAATGGGTCATGGGCAGATCCCTCTCCCTTCCCCAGCCAGAGCACACAGTTGTGACGGACGCGTCCCTTCTGGGATGGGGCGGTCACATGGGAGAGGCGGAGATCAGAGGCCTCTGGTCTCCGGCGGAGTCCCGGCTCCATATCAACCTTCTGGAGCTCCGGGCGATCCGACTTGCACTCAAGGCATTCCTTCCCTCTGTCAAAGGGAAGGTAGTGCAGGTGTTCACAGACAACACCACCGCCATGTGGTACTGCAACAAACAGGGCGGGGTGGGGTCTTGGACCCTTTGTCAGGAGGCTCTGCGCCTCTGGACATGGCTGGAACATCAGGGCATGTTCCTGATGGTTCAACACCTGGCAGGTTCCCTGAACGCCAGGGCAGACGAACTCAGCCGCAGGTGCATGATGGATCACGAATGGCGTCTTCACTCGGAAGTGGCGCAAGGACTCTTTCTACAATGGGGAGAGCCTTGGTTAGATCTATTCGCGACCGAAGAGAACGCGCAATGTCATCAGTTCTGCGCGTTGGAATTTCCAAGGCGGCACTCGCTCGGAGACGCTTTTCGTCACGAGTGGAGTTGCGGTCTGTTGTACGCCTTTCCGCCTATACCACTTCTACCCAGAGTGTTGAAGAAGATTCGGCACGTCCGGGCCCAAGTCATTCTTGTGGCTCCGGACTGGGCTCGAAGAGTTTGGTATCCCGAGCTACTCAATATGAGCGTAGATCCCCCGATCCGTCTGCCTCTTCGGGAGGATCTTCTGTCGCAGCAGCAGGGGACGGTCCTTCACCCGAACCTGTCCAGTCTACACCTGCTTGCGTGGAGATTGAGCGGCGGCAGTTGATTCCTTTCGACTTGCCTCCCAAAGTTTGTGATGTGATTCTGGCAGCCAGGCGTCCCTCCACTAAGGTGGTATACGCCTGCAGGTGGAACAAATTTGTGGCATGGTGCACAGCAAAGGCTGTGAATCCCTTTCTGCCCCTCTTTCTGAGGTCCTTCTGTTCCTTCTCTCTCTGGCCCAACAGGGTTCTGCCCTGGGTACCATCAAGGGTTATCTTTGTGCTATCTCGGCCTTCCTCAGGCTCCCTGATCAGCCCTCCCTTTTCAAGTCCCCTGTTGTTAACAGGTTCTTAAAAGGCATTACTCACCTCTTTCCTCCTGTTCCGTTTGTGATGCCTCAGTGGGACTTGAACTTGGTTCTTACCTTTTTAATGTGCGCTCCCTTTGAGCCTCTACATAACTGTCCTCTTCGTCTTCTGACTCTGAAGACAGCCTTTCTGGTGGCCATCACCTCCGCTCGGCGGGTGAGTGAGCTCCAGGCTCTATCTTGCAAACCTCCCTTTCTGTCTGTTCATCCAGACAAGGTTGTTCTTCGGACGCGTCCGTCCTTCTTGCCAAAGGTGGTTACTGCTTTCCATATTGGGCAGACCATCACTTTGCCCACCTTATTTCCGCCTCCGCATCCTTCCAGAGAGGAAGAGAGGCTCCACCGTCTGGACCCAAAACGTGCGCTCTCCTTCTATATTGACCGCACAAAACACTTCCGGGTGGATGACCAGCTCTTTGTTGGCTACGTGGGCGCCAAAAAAGGTCGGGCGGTGCACAAGAGGACCATCTCCCGCTGGGTTACCTTGTGCATCAAGACCTGCTATTCTTTGGCGAAGGAGCCTCCTGTTGGGCTGCGTGCCCATTCCACAAGGGCAACGGCTGCTATCACGGCCTTGGGCCGCGGTGTTCCGCTGCCGGTTATTTGTCAGGCAGCTACGTGGGCCTCGCTGCACACGTTTACAAAGCATTACTGCCTTGACAGTCAGGTCCGGAGGGACGGCTTCTTTGGCCGTTCTGTCCTCCAGGACTTCCTTGTCTGATCTTTGTTCGCAGACCCACCACCGGGGTTGGTATTGCTGGGGTATCTATTCTAAGGTAAGGAATCTGTCACTAACGTGTCTCTTTCAGATGCACAAGTTACTAACTTGTGTAACGATATATCTGTAAGAGACAGTAGTTAGTGACAGATTCCTTACCGCCCACCCATCCTCCCCGTTCTGCGAACTGATTTCTAGGGTTAAGGACGTCCCTTTCAGGGCCCTAGTATTTTTCAGACACCTGTGTCAGCTTCTTGCATGGCTCTGCGTTCCTGGCGCGGAAAGTCGTGTACAGAACTGACGTCAGCGCGCAGGGCGGCGTCTAAGTACTGCCCGCGACGTCATCCCGGCGATCACGACGCCGACGACGGACGCGGAGCCGCACGACGCCGCCTACCGACGCGCAAGGGTACTGCTACGCAAAAACTTTCCGGATACAGCCTGACGCCTGGGGATATTCTAAGGTAAGGAATCTGTCACTAACTACTGTCTCTTACAGATATATCGTTACACAAGTTAGTAACTTGTGCTTTAGGAACTGTCTAGATGATGTTTTGCATATACATTTTCTGATGTCAACGAATGTGTGAAATTTAATGTTTGGAGGCAAACAGTGAAAAACCCACTTGTGGTGCCAGAATATGAGAACACAGAAGAGTCTTTTGAATGAGGAAGACTTGAGCGATTAGTCTGCTTTCGCCTATTTGGGGATAGGCTCAGTAACCCTAAAATCCAACAATGGAGTGGTATATACTGTTACATACTTCATGGTATATTTGATAAGTAAATTTGATTTAACAAATCTGTTTTACACATGGGTACTGCACCGTTGATTTATCCCTATTTTTGTTTGAGATGCGCATGTTCACTTCTGTCTTTCCATATTTATGTATTCTGACTGACACACAGTACAGACCCACGTTGTCAAAGAGATGAAAATGACAAAAAAGAATAAAAAGATCAAAAAGAGTATAAAGACAAAAAAAGAAGTTTGAAGAGAATGATATGTAAAGATACAATATTATTTCTTTATTGCTCACCGTGTTATGTTTAGTTGCAAATTCATATGGCTTGTGTCCCGTTTTTCTGTGTACAAAGTTTTTTGTTGTTGAGGTGTGGGTGGGGCGTCTGCCCCTTTAAAATTGACGCTCTAGACAAAATCTCTATGGCCCTGTAGAAGGCTACGGCTGAAACACGTAGGCCATTTTCTCACCTAGGTGCGATGCAATAAAATATATGAACTAAACCTACGACTTTGATAATTGCTTCTTTGGTGGTGCCGTGTCCTATGCGCAAGTGGAGGCTGTGTGAGAGCGCCCTAACTGCTGCGGGAAGGATTTATTGACATACATGTGTGTGTGTGTGTGTGTGTGTATATATATATATATATATATATATATATATATATATATATATATTTTCGAGGCATATGAGCTGTAGATCATATGCGTTAGCATAGATCGCCATCTGGTGTTGGGCTCAGATGTTTGCACTTTGTTTTTCTTCGAAGAAGTGTTTGTAGTCACGAGGTAGGTGACTCCTCCTTACGGTGATAGTGCGCATGGGCATCGACTCCATCCCCAAATTGGGTTTTTTCCGCCATCGGGTTCAGATGTGTATTGCTGCGCTCCGGTTCAGTATCGTCTTCGAACCCTTTTGACGCGCAATCCTTACCACTCAACGGTATTGTTTTCAATCGCGGTTTCCCTTTCGACGCGCATCTTAAAATCCAACAACTTCGATCGGTAGCTTCGACGCGGGCCGTGAGGCCTACCCGCGCCGACCACGCCAGCAGTCCATGGAACAGACTCCATTTAAGAAATGCCCGGGTGTGGTGCTAAGTTCCCACACACGGACCTGCACGAGGTCTGTAACCTCTACCTATCCCCGGAGCACGAAGAAATCAACTGCGAGGCCTGTCGATCTTTCCGATCGAAAAAGACCATTCATGACCGTCGGGCTCGATGTCACGAGATGCGACGCAGCACTAGCCCGGTGCCAGACATCTTCGGAGAAGAGTCTGAATTCCAACAGCCCGGCGCCGAAGAAGAAGAAATCTCCGTGTCTGAAGCCGATGACCCCGACATGGAAGACGACTTCAACGTCACTCCGGCTCAACGAACAGTGAGTAATGAGCCCCAAGTGCCCACAAAAACAACAAAGGCTCCGGTATCACCTTCGCCCACGGGCCCAGGTCGACGCCGTGAAAACGTTTCACATGCCCCGCCCTCGGGCCCGGCTATGAAACATAAGGATAAGTCTTCCGGCTCTGGATCGAGCCGGCCCCATTCGGGTGCCGAACCCACATCTTCGGCACCGAAACCCAAGACCAAGCACGTGCCGACCGATTCGCTGTCGGCACCGAAGACATCTTCGGCACCGAAAGACTCGGATCCGAAACCACATAAAGCTAAAGCTTCGGAGCCAACACCAGCCAAAGCTTCGGAGCCGACACCAGCTAAACCCAAAGCTTCGGAACCGAAACCAGCTAAAGACAAACCTTCGGAGCCGAAAACAACTAAAGATAAACCTTCGGAGCCAAAAACGGGAAAACTTAAACCTTCGGAGCCAAAACATTCCGCACCGAAAGGCTCAGATCCCAAAAAGCACACAGCTCCTTTTAAAGTTTCAGAGACTAACCCTGTTAAAAAACCCTCTGAATCAAAACAAAAGGACAAAGACACCCCATCCAAAGAACTTCCTCCACAAGACCCTTTGGATCCAAAACAAAAACAATTACATATTGACCCTCAAACTGGACACCTTCTAGCAACACTTCCTAAAAAACGGAAGCTGGATCTTCCAGAGTACTGCCATATACCTCTGAAGAAAAAAGACATGGGTACTAACCCCTCTCCCCCTTATATACCTCCCTCTCCTCCACCTTTTAATCCAAACTTATTGATTTCACCATTAAACTCACCACCACCACCTTTCTCACCTGAACCACAGGATGACAATGATGGGGATGGGGATCACAATGAGGACAACATACCACAGGACACAGACCCCTGGAATGATTACGATAAAGATCCAGATCATAATAATGACCCCGATCTATATCCCTCCAGACCATCACCACCCGATGACAATATTGGCTTCGCACAGCTTATTAACAGAGCTGCTCAGTACCATGGGGTGCAACTACATACTGATCCCCTAGAGGAGGATTTCTTAGTGGAGACATTCGCTCCCTCCCAAAAATCCACTAATACTTTGCCCATGCTCAAAGGCATGATAAAACACGCCAACGAGGTTTTCAACGATCCAGTTAGAGCTAGAATACTTACGCCAAGGCTGGATAAAAAATATAAAGCCGCTCCTACAGACCCAGTTTATATCAGAGGCCAGGTACCCTTAGATTCTCTTGTCGTCTCTAATGCATGCAAAAGAGCTAATTCGCAAACTACAGGCGACCCTCCTCCTCCTGACAAGGAGTCAAAACTTATAGACGCATGAGGCAAAAGAATCGAATCACAAGCTGCTAATCATTGGCGTGTTGCCAATACTCAAGCTCTGTTAGCACGCTATGATAGAGCTCACTATGACGAGCTGAAAAATTTAATGCAGCATTTACCAGAACAATACAAAACTAAAGCTCACGACCTCATTCAGGAGGGTAAGCTCATCACAAACACTTCTATAAAATGTGACTCGATGCGGCTGATACAGCATCTCGTGCCATTAACAACAGCATTTTACTACGCCGGCACGCTTGGCTTCGAATCTCCGGATTCAAACAAGAGGTAAAATCATCAATACTTAATCAGCCTTTTGATCAGGAGCATCTTTTTGGGCCAACAGTCGATCCTTCATTAGAAAAAATGAAAAAAGACACCGAGACTGCCAAATCCATGGGGGCCTTGCAACTACCTTCTAATAGGGGCTCCGTTTCGTCGCTCCTTTTACATGGGTGGCTCAAAAACTACTGCGTCAGAAAATACCTCCTCCTCTTACAAAAGTCCCAATCAATCTTCCTCCTCCAGAGGATATTTTCGAGGAGGATACAGAGGAAATAACAATAGGGGAAGAGGCAGAGGTAACTTCACCCGCACTTCCCCTGCCACCAAACAGTGACTTCCCTCCACTACCCCCGATCATTCCACTCCTGTCAGGGGACGTCTCTCACAGTTCCTACCTGTCTGGAATTCCATCACAACAGACAAGTGGGTAAAACAAATTATCCAGTATGTTTATTGCCTGGAACTTACCTCCACTCCCCCAAATATTCCTCCCAAACATCGTGCAATGTCCTCAGAACATCTCACCCTCCTAAAAAAAGAGGTTCTCTCCCTGTTACAAAAACATGCAATAGAACCAGTCCCTTTAACTCATCAGGGCACGGGGGTTTACTCTCTCTATTTTCTTATTCCAAAAAAGGTCGGCTCTCTCAGGCCAATATTAGACCTCAGACAGCTGAACCTCTACATTCAGTCAGATCATTTCCACATGGTCACCCTCCAACAGGTGCTCCCATTGCTTCAGCAAGGCGACTTTCTTTCCACTTTGGATTTAAAGGACGCCTACTTCCACATTCCCATTCACCCCGGGCACAGGAAATATCTCAGGTTCATGGTGGACGGTCAACACTACCAGTTCAAAGTCCTCCCGTTCGGGGTAACCACAGCACCCAGAGTTTTCACAAAGTGTCTAGCAGTAGTTGCAGCTCACTTAAGAAGACAACACATTCACGTGTTTCCTTATCTGGTCGATTGGCTCATAAAGGCCAAATCACAACACTGCTGTGTTCAACACACCTACAAGACAATTCAATTGCTTCACCACTTGGGATTCACTGTAAACCTTACCAAATCCCACCTCCAACCGTCCAACACACAAATATATCTAGGAGCTACAATAGACACTTGCAAAGCTCTAGCATACCCCAACCCAGTCAGGATACGCAACATGCAGGCACTAATATCACAATTTCAACCTCAACACGCATTACCAGCTCGAGTGTTCATGCAGTTAATAGGAATGATGGCCTCTTGCATTCTAATCGTCCCTTATGCAAGACTCCAAATGCGCCCTCTACAAGAATGTTTGGCACGTCAGTGGAACCAGGTTCAAGGACTGTTAACAGATCTGGTGTTGGTGGACGACCGCACCCATCGCTCTCTGCAGTGGTGGAACACACAAAAGCTTTCCAAAGGGCGGCCGTTCCTCGACCCGGTTCCACAGATAGTGCTAACAGCAGACGCATCGCTCACCAGCTGGGGAGCTCATCTTCAAAATCATACCATTCAGGGCATGTGGACTCTACAACAAAGACAGTTCCACATAAACCACCTAGAACTATTGGCAATTTTTCTAGCATTAAAAGCCTTTCAAGTCCACCTAGTCCGCAAAGCTGTCCTAGTCCGTACGGACATCATGACAGCAATGTATTATATACAAAAACAGGGAGGGACGCACTCCCTATAGCTCTCGCGACTAGCTCAAAGCATATGGAGATGGGCCATACCTCAAAATATATATCTCCTTGCCGAACACCTTCCAGGAGTAGACAATCACATTGCAGATCTGCTCAGTCGTCAACGACAACAAATCCACGAATGGGAATTACATCCTCAAGTTCTCCTTCCATTCTTTCAAATGTGGGGCTACCCAGAAATAGATCTGTTCGCCACACACCAAAACACAAAATCCCCAAACTTCGCGTCCAGGTATCCACACCCATTGTCCAAGGGCAATGCGCTATGGATAAACTGGTCAGGGACATTTGCTTACACTTTTCCACCTCTCCCGCTCATTCCATTAGTGGTTCGGAAGCTCCAACAGCATTCCCTCACAATGATCCTAGTTGCTCCAACAAGGGCTCGACAACCTTGGTTCACAACCCTGTTGGAACGATCTGTAGTTCCTCATCAAAAACTACACCTCTCACCCAAGCTTCTCACTCAGAACCATGGAGAGATAAGACATCCAGATCCCAGTCAACTCAACCTTGCGATCTGGCACCTGAAATCATAGAGTTTGGCTACCTTAATCTCCGCCAGACTGCATGAACGTCATTAAAGAAGCTAGACGTCCTACTACAAGAGCATGCTACGCAGCAAAGTGGAAACGATTTGTAATTTACTGTACAAACAATCAAATCAATCCATTAGATGCTTCCATTCAAAACATCATTTGCTATCTCCTACACCTACAATGCTGTAACTTAGCATACACATCTATACGATTGCATCTCGCTGCAATGGTGGCTCAACCAAAATTTTGTTGTTGTTTCATGGGTCCTATATTGGTTGGCCATACCTATTACTTCTATTGGTGAGTGGTCTGTAGAGTGTAGGGTGTTCTCCTTTTTAGGGATGGCTCTGCTTCACGGCGCAGAGTTTCACGTTGTCTAAACA
The DNA here is from genome assembly GCA_963921515.1 of Calotriton arnoldi. Taxonomy (NCBI): domain Eukaryota; kingdom Metazoa; phylum Chordata; class Amphibia; order Caudata; family Salamandridae; genus Calotriton; species Calotriton arnoldi. Next base: position 242,397 of record CAWUFW010005341.1, on the reverse strand, counting down.
TCGTTGATTAGTGTAGGGTTTTTAACTTAGACCTTTTGGATGGTATTGGCATACCATTTCATGTTGTTCGTAATTGGTGTTTTTTGAAAGATTTTGATCATTGTTGGGCACAATGTTTCCACAGCCAGTTTCTAGAGGCTCCGCGTTCTGGGGCGGAAGTTTTCACAGAAGAAACTGACGTCCGCACGCCGGAGGGAACTTATATGGCTCCTCTGACGTCATAACGGAAGTCGATGCCATCACAGAGCTGTGCGACGTTGTCCCCAAGTCCATCCACTTTAACAGCTGGTGATGTGGAATTATTACGTGATCTGCATGAACTACGAGAGGAAAGTACGGGCACTACAGATAAAGAAATGGATAATATGCCTAATCTCAATATGGCAGGAATGTCGCACTTCAAGCCCAAATCTATTTTCAACCCAATAATGGTGCATGACAATCTGGATGTTTTCAATGAGTTATTGGTCAATCAACTAAAAAAGCTGTACGTATCAACACTAAAAGCACGACGTAAATGCGCCTATCAGAACGACTGTTACGGCCAACTGATAAAGAAGTTACAATCAAATGATAATATCATTATACGCCAGTCGGATAAGGGTGGCAATGTCGTCCTCTGGCCTCGTGAACTATATCTGGAGGAAGCACTTAGCCACCTTAACAACCGAGACTGTTATAAACGCAGTGATATGAGAACAGTCAAACTGGCGTGAAGTGACTTCTATACAAAGCTAGTGGCTTGGAAAAGTGCTGGGTTACTAAGCGGGGCCGAATTCAAATTTCTCAAAAATGATCACCCGGTCATTCCGGTTATGTACTTTATTCCAAAGATACATAAAAATGCTACAAAGCCAGAGAGAAAGGCGAACGCTGATGGCCCAGTTGACGTGGAGGTGCTGGCCTCTCCCCCTTAGAGGTGGCGCTCTCGATCTCTCCATCCACCTGCTTTCTGTTGTGACCTGTTTGTATTTTATGTATACCGTGGTCTCTTATTACTGCCTGATGAAAGGTATAATGAGTATTGCTCTGCGTGGACCCCCATTTCACCACGGGATGAACGACACTATGATACTGCATGTGTGTAGTCGATGGGGTACTTCTTACAGTGATTTTATTTTGTATGTACCGGTCTTTGGTTTGTGTTAAAATGCAATAAAAAGTTTTCATAAAAAAAAAAAATGCTACAAAGCCACCAGGAAGGCCGATCATATCAGCACGGGATAGCATCATGGAGAACACGTCACGATACGTTGATTTCTTTCTACAGGAACATGTCAAACAGTTACCCTCCTATGTAAAAGATACCAGCGACTTCTTGAGGAAGATTGATAATCTAGTATGGCAACAGGATTTTCTATTAATCACCTTAGATGTCACTTCGTTGTATACTAGTATATTTCATCGAGATGGTATCAAAGCTGTTGAATATTTTTTAAGCAAGAAACCAATGTGCATGACAAATCACAACAAAATGTTGATTAATATGATCCCTACTTGTTTAAACAACAATTTTTTCTTGTTTCAAAATCAAATCTTTCAACAGACAAGAGGAGTTGCTATGGGGGCCTGCTTCTCCCCAAGTTATGCATGTCTCCATATGGGACTATGGGAGGAGCAGGTCCTCAATACCACATTTTTGACAATATCTGAACATGTGGTATTGTGGTATCGCTACATTGATGACTTGTTCCTTGTTTGGAAAGGAATGGAGAAAGAGGCTCTGTTATTCATTGAACAGATCAATAACAATGATTTAAATTTACGTTTTACAGCGAATGTCAGTAGTACAACTGTTAACTTCTTGGATGTTGAATTATATGTTAACCAGGGGAAACTTGAGACTAAGTTACATCGCAAACCTACTGCAGGTAATACAGTGCTTCACGCTGCCAGTCATCATCCAGAGCATCTGATTCGTAGTATTCCTTATGGGGAAATGCTTTGAATCAGACGCATCTGCAGCGTGGACACTGATTGTACTACAGCACAAAATGAAAGCAAGAGCAGGTTCCTGGCTAGGGGCTACTCAGCAGACATAATTGACAAGGCCATCAGAAAAACTGGTTCAATTTCTAGATTGACGGCCTTGACTGTTAAAATACCTGACGAGACAGCGATGATACCAGCCGCGGGCACAGATCAACCCAAATTAATCTTGACTTATAATCGTCCGCATCGTGCCTTGCGCACCTTAGTCAATAAGAGTTGGAGTGTAGTGTGTAGCGACCCGGTAATAGGAAACACTCTTTCGGACTCACCTAGCATAGTATTCAGAAAAGCGCGATCTATGAATGACATGCTAGTTAAGAGTAGCCCAGAGGTTGTTCCCACTAAGACTTGGCTCCAAACAGTGAAGGGGTTCGTAAAATGTCCAGTATGTAAAGCATATAAATATGGCAAAAGCCGTACATCTTACAATAGTCCCTTCCAAGAGTTTCCCATAACCATATTAAAGAGGTTGTCATGTAAGACGGAATTTGCGGTCTATGTGCTGGAGTGTTCCTGTGGCCTGCAATATGTTGGTAGTACCAAGTTGCAGGTTCACAAGAGAATACTCCAGCACATAAGGGCAATCAACAACAACGACGCAGCATATCCAGTTGCCAGACATATTAAAGAGGTTCATGACAACCGCCTGGAACACTTCAGCTATTTTGTGATTGATACAATTCCACCTCTCAGACGTGGTGGCAATCGTGAGGCTCTTCTCAGAAAATTAGAAACAAGGTACATCCTGGAGCTCGATACTAAAGCACCTAACGGGCTTAACTCGAGTGATGACCTTTATACATGTTTATAATGCCTCCGAATATCAGCTTAACAACATCTATGCCCCTATTATATTTTGCACTTCGCCTCCCACGTAAACACACAGTTTTTAATGTACACATTTTCGATTTTTAACACGGTTTTTATTATTATTATAGCACGTTTATATGCACTCGCACTTTATTAAAATACTATAGAGCAGCAGGTGTAGCCCACGTGGGCTCAATCTCTGATCCTTTTATAGTGCAGCAATGGCTATAGGTGAAATCCAATTCAATAATTGACGCCTTCTAGAATATCCAATCAGTTAAGTAAATGCAGGTATTGGGATCAACCTCCTTCATTCGAAGGTTGGCTGTCAGTTTGCAAATAGTAAACAAATAGATTTTAACTATTAGAATTGCTGGTTTGTACTGTGTATTTTAAAGAGTACCCACGATGATATAATTGTTTAACTAATGTGTGGGCTCACTGGGTTGCCCAATAAACCTGCTGGTCATTTATAATGTATTATTTACTTATGTATATTTTATATTTGTTTATGCAATATTGGATGTGAGATTAGATTGACATAAAAATGCACTTTATGTGAAGGAGGTAGTTTTTAAATGTTCATGTATTAATGCGCATTTTTTAACACTTATATTGACGTTTAATATTTCTTTTAGCCATTAATTGTTGTAAGGATATTAGTTAGTGTATGTACCCACTTGGGTAATATTCTCACATACACTATCCAATGTTGGATGTAGATACAAGAGAATCGGTATAACCGGTGTCTACTTATTGGAAATTCCATCAAAAAGTGTTCATGAATTAATGAGAACTTTTTAAATGTATTTATTTGCTTATTTTGCGCATTATACATGTTTTCTGCTGCTACTATATTATGAGGTGATTGTAACATTATGCCTCGTAAAATTTCTTTTATGTTTATTGCACTTTAATGAGCATGTCACGTGCTGCTCACTGTCACTTTAAAAATGAAACTACTCCTTACGGCGTCATGTGATCAAAGCCTCTCGAAGGCCGAAACGCATCATGGCGGTAGTGCTGGGTCTCGAATAAACACCTTGCACGAAATCCTGGGTCCGTATTCGTCTTTCCTGCATATTTGGAGTTTTGTGACGAAGTTCTTCTATATATATATATATATATATTTCTAAGATGCTCCTACTAACCAACGATACATAATATGCGCGTCTTTCAAAAACAGAATTCCTTTCGGGACACTGTTTTCCTGGCAATTTCTGTACGTGGCTCTGTGTTTTAGCGCCGAAAGTAGTCGTGGAAGAAACGGACGTCAGGGGATGGCTTATATGGACTCTGACAACGTCATATCTGGTGGACAACATCATGCGGAGTCGTCCAGCGCTTTCTACCGACGCGCAAAGATACTGTTGTAGAAAAAGTTCAGATCCAGTCTGGCCCCTGGGAAAAATTCTAAGGGAAGGAATCTGTAGCTGGATATAGTCTCTACCAGATAAGGCATTACTGAAGGTAAGTAAGTTATTCTTTTGGTATATCATATAAAGAGCCAGCTTCCTACAAGGGGTGCTGCTTGAAATTTCCAGATCTAGTCTGATTCCTGGGGATATTCAGAAGTGGAAGAATCTGCTGTTAGAAGTATCCATCGGAAGCATTAGTTGCTGATGCATTCTGTTCTGGCTTCCAATTGAAGATCAAGGGAATTTGGTCATTCAGATGTGAGGCGAAGGAATACACTTTCAATTGATGGTAGAGTCTGGAGTTCCAATCTGACATATTTGTTTTTCCCTTTTATACTCCCCTCTATACCAGACAATCTTTGATGAGTGCAAAAGTGGCAACAATCCTTGCAAGTTCAGTGAAGACTTTGGAGCAGTTGATCCTCTGATATTTGTTATACTGAACTGTTGAGATGATGTCCATACTTGGCAGTATGCAGCAGTGCATCCGATCTCAGTGCAGGTACTTGATGGTAAAGGATCATACAAGGATTTCCATCCCGTTGATGCGAAAGTAGGCTGAGCTTTTCTTCTGAGCAGTTTCCACCAGTGGACAAGTAACTGCAGCTAGCACCCCAGCCATAATCACTGGCGTCCGACTCTAGGTCCAGTGATGCTCCAAATGTGGCTCTGCATTTCCAGGCTTTCATGTTGTCTGCGTTTCCAGGCTTTCATGTTGTCTGCGTTTCCAGGCTTTCATGTTGTCTATCCACCTCTAGATCTCCTGCCTGGCCTGCCTTTCTGAGACAAGGTCGCAGATTCTGCATCAGACATTCTTTTGTTGAAGTGGAGAATCCACAGCCTCTGTAATGCTCTGTGGTGGAGTGACCCAGGAAAACTAGCCAGCATAGAAAATGCCCGGCATCCTGCGGTCCTTGCTGGTACTCTCTGGGAAATCTCCTCTCTAGATGTTTTCACTTCTTTTGCACCTGAAAAGCATTGAGAATCTCTCATTGATGTAGTTCAGTGCATTGAATTACATCTTTGTTTTAGGATCTCCCCTTTTTATTGTTGCTCTGAAGGGAAATTAAGTTGTCAGGTCAGAACAGTTTGGCTCACGCATCTAGGAATTGAGTATGAGAACCCTGGACAACCTGCAGTATCCAAGCAGCTTTGAAAATCTTCTCAGTTGTGTAGCAACTCTCTTCACAAGGTCATACGCCCCCCTTAAATCACTAGCCACAGTTTTACATGCAAAGAGGGGATAATACTCATCACCAGTATTCAAAGTGGTACAGTTGAAGGTACCTCATGAGGACCCTCTGGAGAAACATGCAATTCCCTTTGGATCAAGAGTGGAAAATGGGGCAGAATATCTCTTTTCTGCGCTTCCTTCGTGCTCCGAACGCTCTGGCAGCCTTAGGAAAAGCAGGTAACATGGGTCACCTACCATGGCCAGCTGAGGCAAAAAGTTTGTAATTAAACAATTTCTTGATATTTATGTGGTTTCTGTCAAAAGCCTTGAAGGTATTCACAAAATGACCCAAAGGAGTAGGGAACAACAACTCTGTAGTGATGGAGCTGTTTGATTTGGCTTGAAGACAAATCGCTATTTTCATTCATCCTGGTAGAATTTTGGGATCACCCAGGAAACTTTCTCCCATTGCTTTAACTAATGTCAGTAAAATCTTGGTCTAGGGATAAAGAATTTTATTCTGGCACACATTCTGGAAGAGAGTAAATATTTTTTGGGGGATCATGCAGAAATATCCACAAAAACGTTTTAATTTTAGGGTCACGGTCTTCTGTGGATGCCACCCTACCTTCCAAGGCAGTCTTATGGCACTCTACCATGAGGTGATTGTGGATTTCTTTATCAAAAGTTTATGGAAGGTGAGATTCAACATTATTCACCACCACGGGCATTGGAGTCCATTCAAAGGACCTAGAATGCAGAGTGTCTTCCGGCATAAACATGTTTCCATAGGATCAATGTAGGAAAGTGCTGACTGTGTATTCCTCCTCCAACACCTCCTTCTGGACAAAAGTAGGAGCTCTTGACTCCATGTGTAAAATGTCTCGTGTTCTTACAAACCCCATAATAGCATCACCAAAAATATTATCTATATTAATGTCAGCTAAGAAATTATAAGTAAGCACAACAGGTTGCAGGGGTAACTTCAGCCTTGTTGATAATGTAAAATAATCGTAGATGTGGAAAGCTGGCCCGGGGAAAAAAAAACATTTAGTTGCAGCAGTGATTTGTAGGTTAGGCCATAGTATAATTGTTATGGACACCAGTGGGTGTCAGACAGCGAATGGGCAGAGGCAGATGCAATGTGTGCATACCCTTGTGCCGGTGAAACTCTGGTTATGGTCCCTTCACATTGCACATCCAAAATGTTCAAGAGAGGATTCTGGCTGAGGGCCAAAACAAAAGGAGTAAATTGAAGCCATAAGTTTTACGAGCTGTTCTTCAAGGGAAAAAGATCTGTCCAATGTTGCCAGCGGAGCCTTGGGCAAAACAAGTGAAGTGCTGCAGGGTCTGCCGACCATTGGTCAGCACGGCACCACAGGCAGCGAAACAGTCTTCTTAAGTAGAAGTAGCCATTCTCGAACAAACATCAAATTACAGATATCATTTTTCCAAGGTACATACAAAGAATATGACGCCATCATTACAACGCAGAGTATCATTAGTCAAAAATACATTTTTACTTATAAATATATATAACAAAATGGCATTTATCCAAGGCTGCCATCCAGCAGCAAAGAAAGAGGGACAGGAAGATGGTTGCCTGGTAATGATATGGACTACGTGTTGTGATTGTTGGTTCCATTTTGCATAGTGACATGTAGTTTCCCAAACTAAGCCTCATGGGAGGTGTAGACTTTGTTTTTGTTGTACATGTCTGCTGTTGAGTTAGCATAAAGAATTCAGATGACTAACCTCACTTCCTTTCCTGATGTTAATCCTTCCACGATGCCAACAAAGAAGCATGAATCAGGAATTTAGAGAACTAAGTAACAATTAATGAACAGTGTATTTCTTGTGCTGGATTCACCTGAAATTGTCTGACATGGAATCGTATGGAAATTATTTTAATAGCAAAATTTACTGCTGTCAGGAAGTCATTATACTTCTTCTTAAGTTTGAGGTCTAAGGGGATTGCGCCATTCATGGTACACATGTTGTATCACACACTTTCAGTATCTCTAGGTCAGCCTCATTCAACTATTGGCTTCTTTGGCTTAGGAACCTTTAGCCCATTGTCTTGAGTCATTCTGAAGGATACTACCCCGAGGTGCTAGACTAGACCTGGAGAATTTTGTAGCAAGGCTACCATGTTCCTGTTAGTGGGTGTTGTGCGTCCCCACATATAGGCGCCACCTCTTCATGCTGATTTGATTTCCTTTCTTTTTATGCCTTTCAGTGGATCCGGAGCTCCTCTCTCAACTTTATTGGTCTAGGGACAACTCCAAAACCTTTCTCCAGTGTGCTAGGGAACAACGTTTCCACAGAAAGCTACAGAATTCAAGCCATGTCACACAAGGTTTACCTTTGGTGCTCGAGACAAAATTCGAAGTCACATAAGAAAGTGAAGCAGGACTGTACCCCTTCCTGCCACTCTGGCTGCAAAGAGAAAGTGTGAGTGTGTCAAGAAGTAAACCACACTTCTTTGAGGTCACCAGCCACAGAACTGGTTCTCCAGTTGGCTCTGATGTACCCTGAGTTTCTCAGGCAGTTGTCAACCTTACAGCAGATCAAGGTCATGCTGCAAGTTATTGCTGATGCATCTGGCTCACCCTTTGGGCCCCACAGAATGAGGCAGGGCTCCAGTTGGATTACTGCCAGCAGGTCCCTGCCTGGTCCAATTTGCCCCATTGAGACCTTTTTCCAGTCCCTTCTTGACTCTGATCCAGATTTCCACTCCAGCTCAGGGATCCAAGCCAGTATCCATCGCTCAGTTGCCAGTGGATGACACCTGTGTTGTACCCTGAACTGAAACTGGTTTGAACTTGACTGATGTCACTACGAAATTGCAAAAGGTGAGCTGGTGGTCAGTGACCCTGATTCTAACTGTGTGCCTGTACCACTTCACAGCTATTAACAGAAGCTTTATTATCTTTTTGTTTCTGACGCTGAGCCAGTGCCAGAACCGGATGCACCCTAGGAAATGTGTGGTAATGATGGTAAGGAGGGTGGCTTGCTCCCCTCTCATTACACTCATGATTCCTTATACCTTGTTTTACAGAATGCTACAAGAGGACTTAATGCCTCCCCTGAGACAGCTTGACTAGCCACGTGGGCCATCAATGGAAGAAAGTGCCTTATTTTAAGTGGTGTTTGTTGTTTGTTGGTTTGTTTAGAGATCCGGTCTGGCCAGGTGTCCAGGTCTCCGGTGCCCACTGGACACTGGGCTACCAGTCGCCTGTTGTCACATTCACAGGCCAATTCCCTTCCTTCCTGGGTCATAACTTTTCTTCTGAGGGTCCCAACAACTCTCCAACAGCACTCCCGGGCTCAGCGAACTCTGGTGCAACTCAGTGCGTCGGGTCTTGGTCCTCAGTGCTGCAAGGCGGAGGGGGTAGAGGCTTGAAGACTTTGGGTACCAACTTGCCCCAGCAGGCTTCTTCAGCTGTTGTCTCCCTGTGCTGGGAACAAGAGGACAGTCAGCTGGCCCTTGGAGTTCTCTTGGCTTGACTGGGATCTGGAGACAGCTTCTCCTTGAATAGGTCACGGAAGGCACAGTCCCTCTCTTCGCTAGCTACCAGGTGCAGTTCTCATCGGCGCAGGCTCTCTTGCCTGGCTGAGTTTTTGCTAGGGCTGTCCTCCTTCTGTCCTTCTTCCAGGTCGGTTCAAAGCTGAGGTATGGGTGCCCCTCTTATGCCCAGAAAATGCCCTCAGGCCAGGATGCGGTTGGTAGCCAATGGGCTGCCATGTTCCCTCCCACCTAGTGACCACTTCCTGTGGAGTGTGGCACCTGGCTATCCCAGCATGCACCATTCTGCCCACTCCGAAGATGGTGAGACCCCTCTCCTGGCGTACAAACCTCCATAGCCCACCCCGGGTGTGGCTCCCTTAGGGCTGCACCACCCTGGGGAAAAGAGTTTAGCAACTGGTTTCCCCTCTCTGCCTCCCTTGCCAGCCTGTCTACCTCAACAACTGGGCAGCCCTCCTCCCTGGTGCCCCACATCTGCTCCCTCAAAGGCGGCTTCCCCTTTGAAGCCAGCCTTTTGGGGCGAACCCCTAAGTGGCTTCCTGCAGGAGGGAGGTTACACATCCTTGGCCTGCAATCCCTCCTTCCTGAGAGTCGTTTGCACGTCTCTTCTGGAGGGCAGAAAGCTGTCTCGTGGACCAAGCTCCGTGTGTGCCTGGGAAGACACAGGAGTTTTAAAGGCAACAAAGTGGCAGCTTTGCTAAAGCTGTACACTGCAAGAAGATACATCTGAAAGAAACACGTAGTGATAGATTCCTTACCTTAGAATATCCCCAGGCGACAGTCTGGATCCGGAAAGTTTTCATCAGCAGTACCCCTGCGCGTCGGAAGGTGGCGTTGTGCGGCTCCGCGTCCGTCGTAGGCGTCGTGATCGCCGGGATGACATCGCAGCAGCTACTTAGACTGCGCCCTCGCGCGCTGACGTCAATTCTTTCTTTTTCCGCGCCAGCTTAGCGCAGATCCGGAGTGAGTGGTATCCCCAGTCTTTTTTGACTGAGTTTTTTTAGATTTTTGTCTCAGCTTTTTTGAGTCGATCGACTCTTGGTGCAGTCAGGGATGCCCGGGTTTAAATCTTGCGAGGACTGTCATCGCATGATGTTGGTGACGGACCCGCACCGCGTGTGTCTCTTCTGCCTGGGGCGGGACCACGACCCCAAGTCGTGCCCCGACTGCCGGGCCATGGCGCCGAAGACTTTGCGGGAGCGGTCCCGAAAGCTGCTTGAAGCCTGGCAGTCGGCTCCGCGCCGTCAGAGGTCCCGGTCCAGAGGGAGGTCGAGGGACCGGTCACGGAGCCGCCCACATCGGAAGTCGTCCGAATCCAAGTCTTCGCACTCGGGGTCAGGTAAGGCGAAGCACAAAAAGAAGTCGAAGAAACGTCCTCGTTCTCCGACTTCTCCTCGCCGGTCGAGCGACTCGGCTGAGGGTGTGGGTGGTGCCACCCCCGCGGCTCCGGCAGAGCCTACGCAGCCGTCGGTGACCTACCCGCCTTTCCCGGGTTCATCGGCGACTCCGGCCCAGGTACAGGAATTCCTGTCCGCTATGGCTCGCCTATTTGGGCCGTCGGGCCCCTCCGTTGCGCCTTCGAGTCCTCGCCCTTTGATGCCGGTGGCTCCGGCCCCGGCGCCGCAGGACTCCCATGGATTCCATCGTGGATCCCGGTTGACGCCGGTTGACCAAGTCACACCTCCACCGACGTCGACTCCACCGGCACCACGTTGGACGTCGCCCGGCGCGCCGGACGACGTCGGCCCCGGTTTCAGCCCCGACGTGGATACGGTGCCGGAACAGTGTCGACCGACGCCGATTCCTACGCCGTTTGGGAATCTGTATCCCTATATCCATCCTCCTCCTTTTCGGCCTGTACAACAGCAAGAGAGGAGGAAGGGGAGGATTGGGAGGGGTCTGAAGACCCTCTCACAGCTCAATGTGAGTATGACCCGGACTGGGCTGAGGAGCTGGGGGACGCCAGTGGTCCGGACACCTCTCCAGACCTTGGCATGATGTCTCCTCCTACCATGGCTACGGAGGAGGGCGCTAATTTTTCTGTGGTGTTGCGTAGGGCTGCTGAGGCACTCCACCTTCAGCTACCTACTGTGGCCGTCAGGACTAACCTCCTGACCGAAGTGCTTCAACCAGCAGTTTCCTCTGCGGAGCCGCTGCTGCCCTTTAATGAAGCACTTTCTGACATTCTTCTGGGCTCCTGGTCCAAGCCCAGCACAAGGGCTCCTGTGGACAGGAACGTGGCCCAACGCCATCGCCCGGCCCCGGGCGACCCCCTTTTCCTCTCTCAACACCCCACCCCTGAGAGCTTGGTTGTCCAAGCCTCTGCTTCCCCAAGCGCATTCCCTTCCGCACCCCCGGATAGGGAATACAAGAGGCTGGAACAGTACGGAAAGAAGATTTTTTCTTCCGCCAGCCTAGGGTTGCGGTCGGTGAACACCGCATGCCTCTTGGGCCGTTAATCGCACTCCTTGTGGGATACGGTAGCGCAGGTGCTGCCTAGCTGTCCGGAGGAGGCCCGGACGGCACCCACCCAGGCTGTTGCTGAGGGGAGAGATGCAGCCAAGTTCACAATCCGTTGGCCTTGTGAACCGCCGACACCGCCGACTCGCTAGGCAGGGCGATTTCCACGACAGTGGCGCTCCGCCGCCACGCCTGGCTGAGGACAACTGGCTTTTCGGGGGATGCCCAAAACACTTTAATGGACATGCCCTTCGATGGCATTCGCCTCTTTGGCAACAAGGCAGACTCACGGGCTACGGCTAAGTCCTTGGGCCTTTTGGCCACCCGCCCTCCTCAGCCTTCTGCCTTTCGCTCCTTTCGTGCTTGCGGAAGGGGCAACCCACCACGTTCGCAACAGAGCCACAGGCCGGCGCAACAGTCCACGCGCGGACGTGGGAACCGCCGCCGCGGTTCAGGGGGCCAGCGGCCGGGTCAGTCCACCTCCACCCCCGCCTCCAAACCTTCCTAGTCCGTCCTTTCAGGCCCACCAAACGCCAGTGGGTGGCAGGCTTCGCCATCACCTCCCCCACTGGCGCACCATCACGTCGGACAGGTGGGTTTTGCAAATAGTCCGAAGGGGCTACTCCCTCTCCTTCGAGACTACCCCTCCAGCCATGCCACCTCAGTACCACCGCGTGTCGGGGGATCACTTGGCACTTCTCCAGCAGGAAGTTGCGGCCCTCTTGGCCAAGGGGGCCATAGAAGTAGGTTGTGGTTGTTATTCCCACTACTTTCTGATTCCAAAGAAGGGCAAGGGCCTGCGTCCTATCTTGGACCTTCGGGACGTCAATCTCTTCCTCCGGAAAGAGAAGTTCAAGATGCTCACACTTGCTCAGGTCTTGTCTGCCCTAGACCCACAAGACTGGCTGGTAGCGTGGACTTGCAGGACGCTTACTTTCATATTCCCATCCTGCCGGCCCACCGGCGTTACCTACGGTTCACGGTAGGCCACGAGCATTTTCAGTTCACTGTGCTCCCTTTTGGCCTACCAGCGCCCCTCGGGTGTTCACGTAAGTGATGGCGGTGGTCGCAGCTCATCTGCGCAGATCAGGGGTTTCAGTCTGCCCCTACCTCGACGACTGGTTGTTGAAGGCGGGCTCGCCCCAGGCAGTCGTCTCCCACCTCCAGACTACGGCCGACCTCCTGCATTTGCTGGGGTTCTCCATCATCTTGCCGAAGTCGCACCTGATTCCCTCTCAGAAGCTCCTCTTCATCGGAGCAGTTCTGGACACAGCGCAGTTTCGGGTCTATCCTCCCGAACAGCGAGTCCGGGATATTCGGGCTATGATTCCAATCTTTCAGCCCTTATCCTGGGTTTCGGTCAGGATGACCTTGAGGCTGCTGGGCCTCATGGCCTCCAGCATCCTGCTGATCAATCATGCTAGATGGCATATGCAGGCTCTGCAGTGGGACCTGAAGTTCCAGTGGGCGTGACATCAGGGAATCTGTCCGACTACGTCCAGATCTCGGAGGGCACTGCAAGACAGTTGCAGTGGTGGCTCACGAACCAGCATTGGGTCAGCGGCAGATCCCTCTCCCTTCCCCAACCGGAGCACACAGTGGTGATAGACGCGTCCCTCCTGGGCTGGGGCGGCCACATGGGAGAGGCGGAGATCAGAGGCCTCTGGTCTCCGGCGGAGTCCAAGCTCCATATCAACATTCTGGAGCTCCGGGCGATCCTACTTGCACTCAAAGCATTCCTTCCCTCTGTCAAGGGGAGAGTAGTGCAGGTGTTCACAGACAACACCACCGCCATGTGGTACTGCAACAAACAGGGCGGGGTGGGGTCGTGGACCCTATGTCAGGAGGCTCTGCGCCTCTGGACATGACTGGAACATCAGGGCATTTCCCTGGTGGTTCAACACCTGGCAGGTTCACTGAACGCCAGGGCGGACGAACTCAGCCGCAGGTGCATGATGGATCACGAATGGCGTCTTCACTCGGACGTGGCGCAAGGTCTCTTTCAACAGTGGGGAGAGCCTTGGTTAGATCTATTCGCCACCGAAGAGAACGCGCAATGTCAGTAGTTCTGCGCGTTGGAATTTCCAAGGCGGCACTCGCTCGGCGACGCTTTTAGTCGCGAGTGGAGTTGCGGTCTATTGTACGCCTTTCCGCCTATACCACTTCTACCCAGAGTGCTGAAGAAAATCAGACGCGACCGGGCCCAAGTCATTCTTGTGGCTCCGGACTGGGCTCGAAGAGTTTGGTATCCCGAGCTACTCAGTATGAGCGTGGATCCCCCGTTCCGACTGCCTCTTCGGGAGGATCTTCTGTCACAGCAGCAGGGAACGGTCCTCCACCCGAACCTGTCCAGCCTCCACCTCCTTGCGTGGAGATTGAGCGGCGACAGTTGATTCCATTTCACTTGCCTCCCGAAGTCTGTGATGTCATTCTGGCAGCCAGGCGTCCCTCCACTAAATCGGTATACGCCTGCATTTGGAACAAATTTGTGGCATGGTGCACAGCAAAGGCTGTGGATCCCCTTTCTGCCCATCTTTCTGAGGTCCTACTGTTCCTTCTCTCTTTAGCCCAGCAGGGCTCTGCTCTGGGCACTATCAAGGGCTACCTTTCTGCAATTTCAGCCTTTCTCAGGCTTCCTGATCAGCCCTCTCTTTTCAAGTCCCCTGTTGTAAATAGATTTCTCAAAGGCATTACTCACCTTTTCCCTCCTATTCCGTTTGTGATGCCACAGTGGGACTTGAATCTGGTTCTTACTTATTTGATGTGCGCTCCCTTTGAGCCGCTTCACAACTGTCCTCTTCGTTTATTAACCTTGAAGACTGCTTTCCTGGTTGCCATCATCTCCGCTAGGCGCGTGAGTGAGCTCCAGGCTCTTTCATGTAAACCTCCTTTTCTGTCTGTTCATCCGGAGAAGGTTGTGCTACGCACACGTCCATCCTTTTTGCCAAAGGTTGTAACTGCCTTTCATATCGGGCAAACTATCACCTTGCCCACTTTCTTTCCGCCTCTGCACCCTTCCAGAGAGGAAGAGAGGCTCCACCGTCTGGACCCAAAACGTGCGATCTCATTTTACCTCAACCGCACACAACAGTTCCGGGTGGATGAGCAGCTCTTTGTTGGCTACGTAGGCGCCAAGAAAGGCCGGGCTGTACACAAGAGGACTATCTCCCGCTGGGTTGTCTTGTGTATAAAAGCCTGCTATTCTCTAGCTAAAAAGGAGCCTCAGGTGGGGCTGCGCGCCCATTCTACCAGGGCAACAGCAGCTACTACTGCATTGGGACGTGGTGTCCCCCTGCAAGACATCTGTCAGGCAGCCACGTGGGCCTCGCTGCACACTTTTACTAAGCATTATTGCCTTGACAGCCAAGTCCGGAGAGACGGCTTCTTAGGCCGTTCTGTTCTCCGTGACTTTCTGGTGTGATCTTGGTTCGCAGACCCACCACCGGGGTTGGTATTGCTGGGGTATCTATTCTAAGGTAAGGAATCTATCACTACGTTTTTCTTTCAGATGAACAAGTTACTTACCTTCGGTAGCGATATATCTGTAAGAAACATTAGTAGTGATAGATTCCTTACCGCCCCACCCATCCTCCCCGTTCTGCGAACTGATTTCTAGGGTTAAGGTCATCCCTTTCAGGCCCTAGTTTCAATGCACCAGTGGTCAGTATCTTGCATGGCTCTGCGTTCCTGGCGCGGAAAGTCGTGTACAGAACTACCGTCAGCGCGCGAGGACGGCGTCTAAGTAACTGCCGCGACGTCATCCCGGCGATCACGACGCCTACGACGGACGCGGAGCCGCACAATGCCACCTTCCGACGCGCAGGGGTACTGCTGACGAAAACTTTCCGGATCCAGACTGATGCCTGGGGATATTCTAAGGTAAGGAATCTATCACTACTAATGTTTCTTACAGATATATCGTTACCGAAGGTAAGTAACTTGTTCATTAGTTTTGACTTAAGATACAAGTCAGGCTTAATTTAACAAGTTGTTTGATACCTTGGAGTGCCCACCTTGGTCGCACCGTTCAGGAGTTAGCCCAGCTGAGACTGCTCTACCAGTCTGCAGTGGCGGACTGGGGACTGGCTTTACCTGGGGGACCTCTAGAGTGGCACAATCAGTGCTGCAAGTCCCGGGCTACCCCTCTAACCTATATGCCCTAGATACCAGGGTACTGGTAACTCGGGACTTGCAGGTAAGTTAGCCATTTCCTATTCGGTCTAGCCAATTCGACATGCATTGTTAGGGTCAAAATACTGGCACTGAGGTCTGGTCAGCAGGCCTCAGTGCACTCTGAGTCAGAAAACCAGCAGCATCAGTCGAAAAACTTGGGGGTGACCATACAAAAGGGACATTTCTTTACACCTGGTGTGGTGCCTGGAAACATTCTCCTTACAGGCATAGCTGTTACACGTTTTTTTGTTTGTTTTATTAGCCGAGTAATGCCTTGATGTTAGCATGGTGAAAGTTAAATACTGGCCATTTCAGCCTTTGTACATATGCTGGACCACCTATCCTTGTTTAAATCGCCGTTTGTGATTTGTTTTTATTAAATTCTTAACATGTTTCCTCCTCAACAATTTGTAATGCTTCAGTGGCACAAATAACTTGGTCTTGACATTCTTCATAAGTCCAACTTTCATGCCGCTGCATAGCTACTCGCTGTGTCTTCTGATCATTGACTTTGTCTTCATTGCAATTACATCAGCTTGTTGCATGTATGATCCTCAAAGTCATCACTGCCTTCCAGATTGGACAATCAGTTACTTTACCTGCGTTGTTTGCTCCCCCTCACAAGAAGAGAGAAGCTCCCTTGGTTGGAACCTAAAACAGCTTTAAGCTTTTATATTGATTTGTACGAAAGACAATTAGGTAGACGATCAACTTTTTGTGAGATTTTCTCAGGGAAAGGGAAGGCTGTGCTGAAAAGAACCCTGTCAAAGTGGATAGTCCTTTGCATGAAGATATGCTGTACATAGGCCAAGGAGGAGCCCTTGGAAGTTCTGAGAGCTCATTCTCCCAAGACGAAGGCTGCTTCCACTGTTTCTGGGCAAGGAGTGCCTTCCCTCGATATCTGCAAGACTGCAACGTGAGCATTTGTGCATACGTTCACAAAGCACTACTGCATTGACAGCCAGGTCCAGCGGGAAGGACACTTCACCCGCTCAGTTCTGCAATATTTCCTCTGAGCCCACTTCAAAGACCCCTCGCCTTGGGGAGGTACTGCTTTGGTATCTATTTTAGATCTGCAGTTAAAAGTATCCATTAGAAGAACAAGTTACTTACCTTCAATAACGTTCTTTGTGATGGATACTCTCAGATTTCTCAATGCCCTCCCACCTCCCCATTCTGTGGAGGGTCATCCTTTTAACCCCAAGTTTAGTACACTTCTTTCCAAAAATTGTTCACACTCCGAGTCTTGGTTTGTGAAAAGGCATAAGACAAGAAAACGATATCAGAGTGCAGGGGTAGAGCTTATATATGGTGCGCTGCTCCATCCCTTCTGACGTTAAATGGAATCGGCGTGGAGCCACACAACGCCACCTACCAACGTGTTGGAGCACTGCTTTAAAAAATTCTCAGTATTGGAGATTTTCTAAGGTGGGAAAGCTGTGGTTAGAGGATCCACCAGAAAGTGCATTACTGAAGGTACGTAACTTGTTCATCACATCTTGTACGAGTGCACAGGACAGTTTTAGAATCGGTGTTTAGTGCTAGGGTCTCCTTGAGTTTTTTCAACTACTTATATTGAGAAAAGTTTATTTTTTAATCCACAGTTCTAATATAGAGGCCAGTACCAGAATTATGGCGGAACTACACATGGTGAAACTAGAGTTTTCATGCAGAGAACTTGCCCTTCTGCCAAATGTCTTTTTTATTTCTCACCTAGTACCATGCTTTGCTTTGGGACTCCATAGTATAGAGCTCAAGTTAATTTGGGCTCTTTATTCAAGTCTGCTTTCATCAGTGTGTCACACCTTGGGTGTGTAGTTTGCGGAAGGCAAAACAAAAGACGGTGGTATTTCAAGTTGGTGCTTTTCAGACATTTGAAAGACTTGCATGGTTAATGGCACCAATATCTAAATAGTCTATCTTACGGTTCAGCCAGATAAAAGGCAGGTAGTCTGGAGGGTTTGGATTGTCATCTGCAGTTTATCAACACAAAGGCTGTTGGTTGGCTTACCGATTGCCAATTCCCTGTTCAATAAGAAGCTTTGGTCCCTTTTAACATCCTGTCAGATGAATCAGTTTGGAAAGCGTAATCTATGGACCACTCAGAATTTATTGATATAAATTAGATCCAGGATCAGTTTGATACAGCTGTAGGACGTTTATCAGATTATCAAGTGTTATATAGATTTAAGACTTGGCAACTTTGTAAGTAATTTTTTCCTCCTTTGTTCTTGAACTTTTTCAATTGCATACAGAAGAAACGTGTGCCTTCTCATGGAAAGAATACAGAAACAGTGGGCGAACTTTGGCTGGGCCTCTTGCGATTCTACACTGAAGAATTTGACTTTAAGGAATACGTGATCAGCATTCGACAAAAAAGCTGTTAACAACATTTGAGAAACAATGGACTTCTAAATGTATTGCAATTGAAGGTATTTTTTTACATGAATTTTCTAGTTTGTACCTATTTTGTAATCGGAAGATAGAGAAGCTCTGCTAAATCTGTGGTTCACCTCCTCCTTTAGAGTTGGAAACATTAACAGATTTCTGATGGCAGAGCCTGGAGGTTTGTCTATAAGAAGATCAATACTATTTATGGCAGGCCTACATTTCTGCCCCTGACAGGAAAACATAACTGCCCCAACATGCAGGATCTTCTCCCTGCACATTGGAGACATTAATTTTGTTTGTTGACTGCCTTTCCAGCATGCATTGTCTGTGAAAGTGCCTCAGTCATCAGCAGGAGCACGTTTAGGGAAAATGTCTAACCGGTGTGACAGAACACTCATGATACAATGGTCAGAGTTGGGACTTTGCTTCCCAAGTGCGCTGGTGGATGCCTGCCCAACAGTAAATGAGTCTGATAGTCTAGTGTATATCCATTAGACCTTTTGTTGTTTTATTAAGAAATTCTTCATATTCCATAATATAGCAATTGTCCTTGTGTTTTGTCCATGTCACTTTTTTCCGGCCTACCCACGACTCATCAAATAGCTTTGCTATTAGCATCTGATAGAGACTTCCAGCTGCAGATTCCTTACCTTTGAATTCCCCAAGCATCAGGCTGGATCTGGAAACTTTTGCGTGAGCAGTACTCTTTGCTTGTGCCTTCAGGTGTCTCCATTCGGCTCCGTGTGACGTTGGCGTCGTTAGTGTCGGTTATGACATCACAGTCTCCTATATAGGCGCAACCAAGGCATACGGACGTCAGCTCTTTTCTTTCCGTGCCTGTTAAGTGCAGGTCCGGGAAGAGCTACTCATCTGCCCCCTTTTCCGTTTTTTTCGACTTTTTGTCCATCAAAACTTTTTTTGTGTGTTGGGGGATGTCTTCTAGGAAGACATGATTTGAACCGTATGGCGCCTGTCTCCGCGCCATGTCAGTAACCGACCCCTACCTCATATGTCTTTGGTGTCTTGAGCGCGACCATGACTCAAAGTCGTGCTCAGACTGTTGGGCCATAACTCCGAAGGCCTTGCGGGAGCGTGCTATGAAGCTCCCTGTGGGCCAGCAGTCGACACCGGCCATCGAGACTCCGAGGAAATCCCGATTGAAGAAAAGGAGGTTGCGGGACTATTGTCTGTCGATGAGCGAGGTAAAGAACAACGGCGCTCTAGGCACGGTTCTGTGGAGCCGAAGCCAAGGTCAACTCCGTGCCTCCATCCCCAGATACTGGCATGCTGTCTCCACCAACTGTGGCTGCAGAGGAGGGGGCTTCTGATGCAATGGTGGTAAGGAGGGCAGCTGAGGTCCTTGGACTGGAGTTTCCCTCCGTGCAGGGCAGGACTAATCTTCTGACCGAAGTGCTTCAGCCTGGGGCTTCCACCTCTGAACCCCTATTGCCCATTAATGAGGCACTGTAGGAAAGTGCCCCTTTTTGCATGGTTGCCCCCTACTTTTTGTCTGATATCTGATGTACTTTGACTGAGTGTGCAATGGGTCCCTGCCAATCAAGTTCCCAGTGCCTGTATTCTTTCCCAAAACTGTACCTTTGTTTTCACAATTGACACACCTCTGGCTCACATGTAAGTCCCTTGTAAAAGGTACCACTGGTACTAAGGGCCTTGTGATCAGAGAAGGTCTCTAAGGGCTGCAGCATGTATTGTGACACCCTCAGAGGCCCCTTACCAAACACATGCACACTGCCATTGCAGACTGTGTTTTTTTTTTTTTTGTCCTCATTTGCCTCTTTAGAGAGAATAACTCTCTTCCACTTGCACATTTGAATGGAGTGTCCTGGCCCCATGTGCTGGAAAACAGGAAAGAAGATTTAGAGATCACACTCTGTACCACCCTCTGATTTAGCCTCCATCTTCCATATTTTACCTTTTGTCTTTATCCACCCACTTCCAACCAGGAGGAGCGACAAAATACCAGTTGAGGTAGAAAAGGCTTAATCATCGGACCCCTGTTTTTGTTTGCTAGCACTTATTTGTCACACCATTCAAGCATCGGGAGCCAAAAATCATGATTTCTAAAACCCAACATATCTAGAGAGGCTATATGCTTGACAGAGCGCACCCAGTTATCAAAGCTAGGAGGAGCTACGGCCACCCATTGTTTACAAATCTCCCTACGTGCCAATAGTACACAGTAAAAGATCAGCCTTGCCTGATTTTTTGTAATCTTGGCCAATGATTCCACATGCCCAAAAATAACAAGCATGACGCTTACCTCAATGTTAATCTCCAACAATTCAGACAAAACCCTACTCACGTCTCTCCAGAAAGTCTGGATTTCTGGACAAGCCACAAACATATGAACATCGTCCTCTTTCATACTACCGCACTTCAGGCAGGCAGCTTCACCTCCTCTCCCAAACTTTGATAATCTCTGGGGGGACCAGTAAGCTCTGTGGATGGAAAAGAGTTGGTTTCTTCTCAGGTATGCAGGCTTAACTATTTTAAATAGCATGGTCACAGATACTTGCCATTGATGTTCCAGCGATGCCTCTGGCAGGTATCTTCCCCACAGTTCCGTTGGCAAGGTGAAACCTCCGTCCTCCAGATCGACCATCAGCCAATAGATAGCAGCCAGCTCCTTCTTGAGTACTGTCTCTTGAGTCAATCGAGCTTCCAGATCATTTTGTTCCCCAATTCTTGTTTTCGAGGCTTGATACCAGCTCCGCATTTGAAAGTACTTAAATCTGGATAATTGGTGGTCTGTTTGTTGATTACACATTTCCCATGTGATCAGTTTACCATCTAAAATTATATGCTCCCATCGTGTAAAGCCCGCCTTTAAAAGTGGTCTTGCAAGAGCATCTTTCGTCCATTCCGGAGAACCCGGTGAGTCCCAGATAGGAGCCAGTAGGCTATGGTTTGGTATATTCAAACCTTTCCTGATCTTGTACCAAGTCTCAGCCAATCCCTTTAAAATCTTTAACCTAACTTTTTTAAAGTACTTAGGGTCCGCATATTTAAACAGAAACCCTTGTTTGCCTCCTACCTCCAGACTTGACATCATGGCCCACATGCCCCCCCCGTCTTGGTTGAACTTGGTTTACAAAACAAACTTCTTCCGTTCTTCAGTAGGAAGGCCCAAGAATAGAAAAGCAGATCTGGCAATGCCAGGCCTCCTTTCTCCACCCTCCTTCTCAATTTTTTCCATGCTATTCTAGGACATTTGCTTGACCAAATAAAAGTACTAATCTGGCTTTGCATCTTCTTTAGCCATTCCTTCTCAAAAGGCAAGGGTATTGTGTCAAATAGAAAAGTAAGCTTTGGGAGGACTATCATTTTACCTAAATTAACCCGTCCCAAAAGAGATAGTTGAAGGTGGGACCACATCTTCAGGAGTCTGCAAACCTCCTTCTTAACTTTCTCAAAGTTAACTTTGGTTATTTTGTTGATGTCCTGTGATATCATAACTCCCAAATATCTCATTTCACCTTTGCTAACAACACCTCCTGCATCTAAATTCCAGGTCATGATCTCCGTCTTGCCCCTATTGATTTCATAACCCGAGATCATTCCAAAGTCGGTCGTCAAAATCATAATGCGAGACAGGGTGTCTTGTAGGTTAGTAGTGTAAATGAGAATATCATCCGTGTATAAACTCAGTTTTTTATTCCAATCGTTGTATTTAAAAGGTAGGATATCAGAGTCCTCCCTGATTTTCCTGGCTAAAGGCTCTATATAAAGATTAAAAAGAAGCGGTGACAAAGGGCAACCCTGTCTCGTGCCCCTGGTGATACGTACGGGATCAGTTATGGAGCTGTGGACCAAAACTCTAGCTTCTGGACCTTCATAGAAACCCGCCAGGGCCTTACAAAAATTTAACCCCAGGTTCGAAGATTTTGCCACGGCTTTTAGGTAGGCCCAATTTACCCGATCGAACGCCTTTGTGGCATCCAGAGCCACTACGGCCAGAGGGAGCTTATAAGAAATTGCCAGATCTATTGAGCCAACCAGTGCATAAGTCAAGTCTTTCAGAGATCTTCCCCGTATAAACCCCTTCTGATCATCATGCACCATCTCAGCCATTAAACCGTTCAACCTATCGGCCAAGATCTTATAATCGCTATTTAATAACGAAATTGGCCGATAGGAGTCGCAATTTTTAGGGCATTTTCCTGGCTTCAGAATTAATGAAATAGTAGCATCCTTCCAAGAGGCTGGCATATCGTACCCTCCGATAAACCGGTCGTTGAAAATCCTCACTAAAATAGGAGTTAGTGTGTCACCCAGGGCCTTATAGACCTCTTGAGGCAGGCCGTCGGGCCCAGGAGCCTTCCCCTTCTTTAGCTGTCTAATTACCAATTCTACTTCACTAATATCAATTTCCCTGTTCAAATGTCCTGCTTTTTCTGGTGAAAGGGGGTTGACATAATCTTGTCCTAACCATGCTTTTAATTCTTCTTCCATTGGTTCTAGATCTTCCCGATAGACTTTACTGAAGTAGCTGTGAAAAGTTCGCTCGATCCCTCTACTATCTCCAATTAGGGCCCCAGTTTGTTCACATGTGACCTGATCTATTCTGTTTCTCACTTGCTCCTTTTTTGCCTTCCAGGCCAGCAGCTTGCTACATCCTTCACTGTACTCAAAATGAGCTAATCGGCTGGCCTCCCACCTTTTCCTTGCCCTGTCTTGTAGAACTATTGCTAGGTTGGACTTTGCTTGCATCATTTTCTGTAACAGCCCTACCCTAACCCCCTCCTCTATCCTTGGGTCAATTAAATCCATTTCTAGGGAGCGAACCAGTTCCTCCTGTACTGACACCTCTTCATAGTATCTCCTCCTTTTCCCCGCAGCCAGTGCCCCTAGTCTTCCCCTTAAAAAGGCCAAATAAGCATCACAGGTCACACCCGAAGCAGCTGAGCCCCAGTTGTACTTAAACTCTTCAGTCTCTCTACTTAGTGTTTCTATAACTCCCTCATCCTGCAGAATCGTACGATCTAAGGTCCATCTGGACTGAACAACCCCCTCGCCAATCTTCAATTGGAGAGTCACTGCCGAATGGTCAGACAGATGAACTCCCACATGATCAATTCGGTGAACCTCGCGTTTATATTACTATTGATGAGGAAATAGTCTATCCTCGACTGGTGTCTGTATTTTTTGTTATAGAAGGTAAAGCCTTTTTGTAGACCTGCTCTTTGGCGCCATATGTCGCACAACCCCAATTGCTCCATCGTTTGTTTTATCAACCCAGACATTTTTGAGTTTACCAATGCCCTACTGTGCGAAGATCTATCTAAGGCATAGTTTAGGACTGCATTGAAATCTCCTGCCAAAATGATTGGGTCAGAGGAATTTAAGAGTTCAGCCATCAATTCACCCAAGGGATTAACATCATCCTCATTTGGTCCGAAATAACCCTCAAGGGTAAAAATGCGGGCCAGAATCTTTACTTTGGCTACTAACCATCTTCCGGCTTTATCCGAAACCTAAGACTCTAGGCTAACTTGCGGCCCTCGTTTGATTAATATTGCTACCCCCTTTAGTTACGGCTGATTGAGCTGTACATGCCACTTGGGCAATCCATTTCTTTGCCTTGAAAAGTTCCATGCCTTCCTTCTCTGTTAGATGTGTTTCCGGTATTTTTATAATCTGGGCTAGGCAGTCCTTTAAATACTGCATTATTCTTTCCCGTCTCCCCCGTAACCTAAGGCCATTTAGATTCCACGAGAGAATTTTGATGATACTCTCTTTCTTTTCACCCATCCCTGATACCAGCTGAAAGGGGTAAACAACCCACAAACATTAAAGAGGGGCTTCAGAGGAACTATTTTTTTTCTTTTCTCCCACTGCTCCCCACCCTGTGCTCACCCCCCCCCCGTGGAAAGCCCTTCCCTGACTCTACATGGCTCAAAGCTATATGGATTCCCCCTCAGAGCGTACTTCTCAATGGATATTAATTTTTATATCTGAGTGAGGTAAGCATTATTTTAAACTTTAGTTAATCGGACACTAAGAGTGATTTCGCTTCTCACAACCGTGATTATTATTTTATTTATTCTTTTCCCTTTTAGTGAAATATTATCCCACATATTCAGGCTCCTTTAAAGTTTCGGACCTCCTACCTGTAGGTCTTTAATGAAGTCATCCACCTTATCGCTGGAGTGGAAGATAAACATTTTATTATTGTACATTACCTTCAAATAAGCCGGGAACCTCAGCTGAACCGCGGCGCCCAAACTTTTAGTAAGTCCATCCTTTTCCCCAACTCCCATTGCCTATTTGAGGTAGCATTCGAGACATCAGATCTAAACTCATATTTGACACCATCAACCTCTATCCTTTTTATGCTCAAAGCTTTCGACAAAATCTTCTCCTTTAAAGAAAAGGTTAAAAAATTAAGCAAGATCTTTCTGGGCTTAGTCCTGTTAGTATTTAATCTAAAGGGATCTCTATGTACCCGCTGCAGGTCTTTAGCTATTTCTTCTTCCGATTCTTCTATCTGTAGCTCCCTCTTAATCAGTTTCACTACATAGGTTTTTATGTCTTCACCTTCCCTGCCCTCTGGCACCTTCAAAATTTTTATATTCTTCCTTCTTTGGAAGTTTTCCAGCCTTTCCATTCTGTCTTGCTGCTCCTTCTCCCCTGATTTTACTTTTTCTATTTCAGAACAATTTGCCTGTACCTTTTCTCGAAGCTCTTTAACCTCACCTTCTAACGTTGTTGTCCTGTTACTAAGATCATCTATCTTTTTCTCAAGAGTTTTGAAGGCGTGTCTTATCTCCCTCTGGTTTTCCTCCGATGTCTCAAATCTGTTTTTAATCTCGGCAGTCAAAGCGACGCTTCTTAGACCTCTTGTGCTTTGCCTTACCTGAAGACGAAGACTTCGACCCCGACGAATGACGACGGCTCCGCGACTGGCCCCTCGACCTCTCCCGGGACCTCGATTGGCGTGGAGCCGAGTGTCGGGCCTCGAGAAGCTTTCGAGACCGCTCTCGCAAAGCCTTTGGGGCGAGGGACCGACACTCGGGGCACGACTTGGGGTCGTGGCCGCGCCCCAGGCAGAAGAGACACTCTCGGTGCGGATTCGTAATCGACATCATGCGATTACAGATCTCGCATGGCTTGAAGCCGGGCATCTCTACTGACACCTTGGAGTCGAAACGACTCGAAAACTTGGACAAAAAAGTCACAAAAATACTCAGTCAAAAAATGACTGGGGGCACTGCTCAATCCGGATCTGCGCTTACTGGCGCGGAAAAAGAAAGAACTGACGCCAGCGCGCATGGGCGGAGTCTAAGTACTGGCCGCGACATCATCCCGGCGATCACGACGCCAACGACGGACGAGGAGCCGCACGACGCCGCCTACCGACGCGCAGGGGTACTGCTGCGCAAAACTTTCCGGATCCAGCCTGACGCCTGGGGATATTCTAAGGTAAGGAATCTGTCACTAACTACTGTCTCTTACAGATATATGGTTACACAAGTTAGTAACTTGTGCATTAGGAGAGTTCCAATAGCCAGGTCTTCCTTCTCCGCCTGCTTCGGATGCTGCTCAGGGCCCTTGTTATTAGACTCTGAGTTAATTTGCTCTACTGAATCCTGCCTCCCCTCTGCTAAAGACTGTTGGTCACCCCCACATGCATCTGTAGAGAGTGAGGCAAGAGCTTGATACCTATTTGGTGACATATCTTTACTCCAATCCATCCCGCCAACTGTACCCAGACCTACAGAAACTTCACCCTGCTTTGTACTACCCTTCTCGTGGGGAACTTTTAGCTCCTCCATTTTATTGTCAGCCAAAATTATTGTTTTAGGCAGAATTCTGAAATAGGTTTTAGGAGAACGAGTAACCTTTACCCTTTGGTCCGGCGTGCGTTTCTTTATCGCTATGTTCTTTGGATTGGCTTTAACCTTAACAACTGAATAATCTTTAACTGTGCCGTGTAAATTTTCAGCTTCAATATTATCAATAGTTTAAGCAGGGTCATCCAAAACCTTTTCTTCTTCCTCCTTATCTCTCCTCAGACTCCTTAATGCATAGCATGAAAACACCTCCCTTTGAACAGTCCCACTCACCGCCTTTCTCCTACCTTTAAGTGTTTTTGCTCTGGTACAGTCTGCTGCCTCCAATTCTTCCGTTACCTCTTGCTCCAGGAAAAGGAGCCTTTGTCTGCCTACCGATTCACTCCTACTTCCCTCCGACTGCTTTTCCGACCTGCAGTCTCTCCCAGTCGTGTAGCCTATGCCGCTGCTTACGCGACCTCCTTTCCCCCGGAAGGGGATCTTTGCAGCCTCACCTCTCCCACTACGGAACTCCAGGGCCGCTCTTCTCCACGGCTGCTCCGTCGCCGCCGTTTTCGCTGCCTCTCACCACACTCCAGCTACCTGAATACGGCAAGTACGCTCTCCGAGCCTTATTATGAGTAGAAACCTTTCATTTTCCTAAGGGTGCCTGTTTTGTTTTACCATCCTGCGTTGTGTGCTTCAAAAAGAGCTTTCCTTGCTCAGAAATCATACTTCATTCTCCGCTCTGAGGGTGCTCCCGCGACCCGCTACTCGCCGGCCGCCATGTTTTCCCTTCTCCCAGACTGTGTGTTTTGGTGCAGACAAAACGTCAGAGTCCACATGGCACACATCTCTGTGTGCCTTGCCCACCAACCACTGCCTGTGCCATAGGTAAGTCACTCCTCTAGCAGGCCTCACAGCCCTAAGGCAGGGTGCACTATACCACAGGTGCGGGCACAGCTGCATGAGCGATGTGCCCCTATAGTGTCTGTGCCATTGTAAGTGCAGTGGAGCCATATCAAGTACATGGGCTGGGAGGTTGTCATTGCGAACTCCACAGCTCCATGATGGGTTTAATGAATGCTAAGGAGTCTGGTATCAAACTCCTCGGCATAATAAACCCACACTGATGCCAGTATCTGAAAGAGACACGTTGGTGATAGATTCCTTACCTTAGAATATCCCCAAGCGTCCGACTGGATCCGGAAAGTTTTTCGTCAGCAGTACCCCTGCGCGTCGGTAGGCGTCGTCGTACGGGTCCACGTACGTCGCTGGCGTTGTAGCCGCCGAGATGACGTAGTCGGAGCTACTTAGACGCGCCCACGCGCGCTGACGTCAGTTCTTTCTTTTTCCGCGCCAGCAAGCGCAGATCCGAGAGAGAGCGGTACTCCTAGTTAATATTTTAACTTGGTTTCTGAGAACTTGTTTCTCTTGTTTTGTCGAGTACTCGACTCCTGGTGCAGTAGGGATGCCCGGGTTTAAGTCCTGTAGGACCTGCCGTCGGAACATGTCGGTGGCGGACCCGCACAACGTGTGTCTCTTCTGCTTGGGGCACGCCCATGACCCCGAGGCGTGCCCCGATTGTCGGGCCATGGCGCCGAAAGCTTTGCGGGAGCGTTCCCGAAAGTTGTTGGAGGCCCGGCAAACGGTTCCGCGCCGATCAAGGTCCCGCTCCGGTGGGAGGTCGGAGGACCGGTCGCGGAACCGACACCATTGTTCGTCGGCATTGGGGACAGGTAAGTCACGGCGCCATAGGAAGTCGAAGAAGCGACGTCGCTCTTCGTCTACCCCTCACCGGTCGCGGGACACGGTGGAGGGGGCGGGTGGTCACTCCCCCGCGGCTCCAATGGAGCCTCCGTTGTTGCCTGCGGCCTTTCCAGGGCCCGCAGGCGACTCCGGAAGAAATACAGGTCTTCCTATCGGCCATGGGCTGTTCGTTTGCCCCATCGGGTCCCTCCGGCGCGCCTTCGGGCCCCGTGAACCCGTTGGGTGGTTCTGCCCCCGTGCCGCTGCCGTTGGCTCCGGCCTCGGTGCCGCCGCTGGCTCCGGCCTCGGCGCCGCCGCTGGTTCCGGGCTCAGCGCCGCCGCTGGCTCCGGCCGCGGCGCCGCCGCTGGCTCTGGCCTTGGCGCCGCCACTGGCTTCCTCCTCAGCGCCGCCGATGGCTCCAGCCACGGCGCCGTTGCCTCCACGGCCGGGCTACGTCGAGCCTGGATTGGCCTCTTCTCCATTCCTAGTCCGGGAGGGGTAATTTTATCCCTTTCCCCGGGCTCCTTGTCCTTCTCGGCCTCTCAAACAGCCCACGGACGACGGCAAAGACTGGAAGGGGTCTGAGGACCCTCTCACAGCTCAGTGTGAGGATAACGACGGCAAAGACTTGGAGGGGTCTGAGGACCCTCTCACAGCTCAGTGTGAGGATGAATCAGGGGGATGACACTGAGGAGGATCCAGGCAATCTGGATTTTTCTCTGGTAAACTGTTCCCCTTCTTCCGTGGCTACGGAAGAGGTTGGAATATTTTATGTGGTGTTACATGGGGCGGCCGGGGCTCTTCACCTCGAGCTCCCGACAGTGCCTATCAGCACCAATCTCCTCTGAAGTGTTGCACACAATGGCCTCCTCGGCGGAGCCGCTACTGCCCCTTTCATGACGCACTTCCAGACGTTTCTTTATACGCCTGGTCCAAACCTAACACAGGGGCTCTTGTGGGCGACCCCAGTTTCCTCGCTCAACACCCAACGCCGGGGAGTCTGGGTGTCCAGGCCTCTGCCTCTCCAAGCATTCCCTTCCGCACCTCCGGATCGGGATTCCAAACCACTAGAGCAGTTGGACAAACAGATCTTCCACTTCCGCCAGTTAGACTGCGGTCGGTGACTGCTGCTTGCCTTTTGGGTCGCTGTTCCCACACTGTTTGGGACGCAGTGGCGTCGGTGCTGCCTCACTGTCCGGCGGAGGCTCGGGCGGTGCTTTCCCAAGCCATTACCGAGGGGAGAGATGCGGCATAATTCACTATCAGTTGTGGCCTTCACACCGCTGAGTCCCTCGCCTGGGCAAATTCCACAAAAGTGGCACTCCGCCGTTAAGCCTGGCTCAGAACGCTTCTCGGGAGATGTCAGGACCACCTTGTTAGGCATGCCCTTTTGATGGCACGCACTTCCTTGGTGACAAAGCGCATTGCACGTTGGCACGCTTTAAGGACTGCCGGGCAACGGCCCTGTCCTTGGGCCTTTCCGCCACGTTCAGTCTCAGCGCAGCCACGGACGGGGGTCCCCCTGCGGTGGGTCACAGGGCCAGCGGGCGGGTCAGTCCACCACTGCCCCAGTCGCCACAGCCTCCAAACCTTCTTAGTCCGGTGTTTCAGGCCCACCTCACGCCAGTGGGCGGCAGGATTTACCATCGCCTCCTCCACTGGCGCACCGTCACTTCGGACAAGTGGGTTCTGCAGATAGTCCGAAAGGGCTCCTCCCTCCCCTTCGAGACTACCCCTCCAACCATGCCTACTCCGTTCCACCGCATGTCGGGGGCTCACTTCGAACTTCTCCAGCAGGAAGTTGCGGCCCTCTTGGCCACGGGGCCATCGAGCACGTTCCAACGCCCACAGTGGGTCGTGGTTGTCATTTCCCACTACTTCTTGCTTCCAAAGAAGGACACAGGTATGCGTCCTCTCTTAGCCCTCCGGAATGTCAATCGCTTCCTCGGGAAGGAGAGAACCAGGATGCTGATTTCCCCTAAGACGCTCCTCTTCATCGGAGCGGTTCTGGACACGGCGCAATTTCGGGTTTCTCCTCCCAAAATGCGAGTCTGGGACATTCGGGCTATGATTCCGATCTTTCAGCCTTTGTCCTGGGTTTCGGTCAAAACCACACTGAGGCTGCTGGGCCTCATCGCATCCTGCCTCTTGCTGATCCCTCAATCCAATTGATGTATGCGGGCTCTGCGGTGGGACCTGAAGTTCCAGTGGACGCAGCATCAGGGAAACCTGTCCGTCTACGTCCGGATCTCGGAGGGCACTGCCCAACACTTGCAGTGGTGGCTCCCGAACCAGCGTTGGGTCAGCGGCAGATCCCTCTCCCTTCCCCAACCGGAGCACACAGTGGTGACGGACGCGTCCCTCCTGGGATGGGGCGGCCACATGGGAGAGGCGGAGATCAGAGGCCTCTGGTCTCCGGCGGAGTCCAAGCTCCATATCAACCTTTTGGAGCTCAGGGCGATCCTACTTGCACTGAAAGCATTCCTTCCCTCTGTCAAGGGGAGAGTAGTGCAGGTGTTCACCGACAACACCACCGCAATGTGGTACTGCAACAAGCAGGGCGGAGTGGGGTCGTGGACCCTATGTCAGGAGGTTTCTACGTCTCTGGACGTGGCTGGAACGTCAAGGCATTTCCTCAGCCGCAGGTGCATGTTGGATCACGAATGGCGTCTTCACTCAGAGGTGGCACAAGGTCTCTTTCAACAGTGGGGAGAGCCTTGGTTAGATCTATTCGCCACCGAAGAGAACGCGCAATGTCAGCAGTTCTGCGCGTTGGAGTTTCCAAGGCAGCACTCGCTCGGCGACGCTTTTAGTCGCGAGTGGAGTTCCGGTCTGTTGTACGCCTTTCCGCCTATACCACTTCTACCCAGAGTGCTGAAGAAGATCAGAAGCAACCGGGCCCAAGTAATTCTTGTGGCGCCGGACTGGGCTCGAAGAGTTTGGTATCCCGAGCTACTCAGTATAAGCGTGGATCCCCCGATCCCACTGCCTCTTCGGGAGGATCTCCTGCGCAGCAACAGGGGACGGTCCTCCACCCGAACCTGTCCAGCCTCCACCTCCTTGCGTGGAGATTGAGCGGCGACAGCTGATTCCATTTGACTTGCCTCCTGAAGTCTGTATTGTGATTCTAGCAGCCAGGCGTCCCTCCACTAAAACGGTATAAGCCTGTCGGTGGGAAAAAGTTGTGGCATGGTGCACAGCGAAAGCTGTAGATCCTCTTGCTGCCCCTCTTTCTGAGGTCCTATTGTTCCTTCTCTCGTTGGCCCAGCAGGGCTCTGCTCTGGGCACTATCAAGGGCTACCTTTCTGCTCTTTCAGCCTTTCTTAGGCTGCTTGATCAGCCCTCTCTTTTCAAGTCCCCTGTTGTTAACAGATTTCTCAAAGGCATTACTCACCTTTTCCCTCCTGTTCCTTTTGTCATGCCTCAGTGGGACTTGAACCTGGTTCTCACATACTTAATATGCGCTACCTTTGAGCCTCTTCATAACTGTCCTTTGCGGTTATTGACTTTCAAAACTGTCTTCCTGGTGGCCATCACTTCCGCTCGGCGGGTGAGTGAGCTCCAAGCTCTTTCCTGTAAACCTCCTTTCCTGGCGATTCATCCGGACAACGTTGTGCTTCGACTGCGTCCCTCCTTTCTACCAAAAGTAGTCTCTGCCTTTCATCTCGGGCAAACTGTGACTCTGCCCACTCTCTTTCCGCCTCCGCACCCTTCAAGAGAAGAGGAGAGGCTCCACCGTCTGGACCCAAACCGTGCGCTTTCGTTCTATCTCAACCGCACACAGCAGTTCCGGGTGTATGACCAGCTCTTTGTTGGCTACGTGGGTGCCAAGAAAAGCCGGGCTGTGCACAAGAGAACTATCTCACGATGGGTTGTCTTGTGCATTAAAGTCTGTTACTCTCTGGCTAAAAAGGAACCTCCGGTTGGGCTGCGCGCCCATTCTACCAGGGCGACAGCAGCTACTACAGCATTGGGACGCGGTGTCCCCCTGCAAGACATCTGTCAGGTGGCCACTTGGGCCTCGTTGCATACTTTCACTAAGCACTATTGCCTTGACAGTCCGGTCCGGAGAGACGGCTTCTTTGGCTGTTCAGTTCTCCGTGACTTTCTGGTGTAATTTCACTTCGCAGACCCACCACCGGGGTTGGTATTGCTTGGGTATGTATTCTAAGGTAAGGAATCTATCACTAACGTGTCTCTTTCAGATGCACAAGTTACTTGTGTAACGATATATCTGTAAGAGACATTAGTTGGTGATAGATTCCTTACCGCCAGCCCATCCTCCCCGTTCTGCGAACTGTTCTCTAGGGTTCAGGTCATCCCTTTCAGGGCCCTAGTTGTATTGCACCAGTAGTCGGTCTCTGGCATGGCTCTACGCTCCTGGCGTGGAAAAGTTGTGTACAGAACTGACGTCAGCGCGCGTGGGCGCGTCTAAGTAGCTCCTACGATGTCATCTCGGCGGCTACAACGCCAGCGACGTACGTGGAGCCGTACGACGACGCCTACCGACGCGCAGGGGTACTGCTGACGAAAAACTTTCCGGATTCAGTCTGACGCCTGGGGATATTCTAAGGTAAGGAATCTATCACCAACTAATGTCTCTTACAGATATATCGTTACACAAGTAAGTAACTTGTGCGTTGGGTTTATTACAAAATGCACTCAGAGGGCATCTTAGAGATGCCCCATGAAAAATGACCAACTCCCTTGTGTCCAACTGACTGGTCTGCACCAGCCTGCCACACACAGGCATGTTTCTGACCCCCTGAGGTGGGAGCCCGTGTGCTCTTGTGGGTCAGAGACAAAGGCTGCTTGGGGTGGAGGGGCTTCACACCTACCCCCAAGCAGGAACAGCATTCAGGCACAGTGAGCCTTAAAGGCTTCCTGCCCTTTGATATGCTAGCCAGGGCTCCTTCAGATGGTGGAGATGCCCACCCCCATGACCATGCCCCACGTTTGGCGGCAAGGTTGCATCCCCTCTCTGGCAGGACCAGCCCTATGGTGCCCTGGACCGAGGTGACCCCCTCCTTAGGAAATCCTCCATCTTGAATGGAAGGATCCAACCCAATCAGGTTAAGGGGATGCCCCCTCCCCAAAGGGAGGGGGCATTCTATGGGTGTAGTCACCCTAAAGGCTAGTAGCCCATTGGCTACCTGCTGCCAGTCCCTGTACCGCCACTAAATTCAGTATTTAGGGGCACCTCTGAACCTTGATCCTCAGATTACTGTGACTCGAGAAGAAAAAGGAAGAAGACGACGCCGTGCAGCCAATCCTGGAAGAAAACTACTGATTTGGCCCCAGCCCTACCGGGTGTCCTGTGGCCAGTGACTACAAAGAACCCCAGGAAGAGTGCCACTCTTCAGCCAAGACCAGATCTCCCAAGGACAGCGGCCCTGTCCAAAAGAAACTACACCAAGGATTCCGGATCCAGGCGGATCCGCAACCCCTGCCCACTCTGCATCCAACATCCACGGCCTGAGTTAGTGACTCACCTGTCCTGTGAAGTCTCCCCAGTGATCCTGACCTCATCTCCATCGGTGGCTGACCTCTCCTGGACCCCACGAAATTGCCTGCAGCCTCTACACGAAGGATCCCCCTGACCACGATTGGCTCCGACCAAGAAGATCCAACACCAAAAGGGACCCCTGCATCCTCAGCCCTCCCGCCTTGGGGAGCTCAACTGACGGTGCCTCGACCTCCCCAGCCCCCCAACTTACCTGCCCAGCCGGTGGTTACCTTCAGCCAGCCTACCGGTCCGAGCCTGAAGGCTCTCTGTGCAACCGAGATTCCCCATTGAAACGCATTGGGCTCCCAACGCTGATTTTGCACCCTGCACCTGGCCGCCCCTGTGCCACTGGTGGTGTAGCTTTGGTGCTGCCTTGTGGCCCCCGTGCTGATCTTAACCCCCGGTGTCTGTACCCTGAAACCACAGGTACTTACCTGCCCCCAGTCTCCATTCATTACAATGGGCCCAGTCACCTCTGCACTCGGCCGCCCCAGTGCCGCTGGTGGTGCAGTACCTACCTGAAACTGAACCTTTCTTGCCCAGTGTTGGGCAAAACCTCTGAAGACTGGGATTGTAAGTAGAGTACTTGCCTGCTAATGCATAACACTGTTTTCCTCCCATAGGATTGCATTGTGTTTTACCTATTGCATACAACTGTCTGGATCTTTCACATTGCTAAGTGCTACTGTTTCTGATTGACAAATACAAAAGCATTTCTAAGACTCTAAAGCATTTCTTTTGCCTTGCAAAACATATCCTACTGCATTTTTTTTTTAAGTATTACTGCTTTGAAAACCTTTACTTAGCTGAAACTGAGTATTTCTTGGTTCTAGAAATAAAATGACCAAATAATAACTTTTTATACAAAACAGTTGGTTTGGATTTCAGTCTTTGAATGTGTGCAATCATTTCTTGCCTGAGTGTGTGCAATAAATGCTTAACACTACCCTCTGATAAGCTTAACTGCTCGACCACACTATCACAAATACAGCTTTCAGTATTATCTACTTTAGCCTCTGTAAGCCTCTGGGTATTCACTGGACTCTGTGTACATCTTACTTTGGTATAGTATATACAGAGTCCGCTTCCTACAGGCACTTACTGATGTCCTCCTAGGCACGTGGTCAAAGCCTGTGAATAGGACAATTGCACTCCACCATCGCCCGGCTCTAGGCGACCCCAAGTTCCTCAGCCAGCACCCCACTTCTGAGAGCTTGGTGGTGCAGGCTTCGACTTCCCATGGCGCATTCCCCTCTGCTCCCCCAGATAGGGAATCCAAGAGGCTGGAAGCACTTGGGAATAAGATGTTTTCTTCAGCCAGCCTGGCAATGAACGGTGAATGCTGCATTCTTATTGGGCCATATCTCCCACTCCTTTTGGGAGACGGTTGTGCAAGTGCTGCCACAGGTCGCGGAGGAGGCCATACTCTCCCAGGCAGTGAAGGACTGGAGAGATGCAGCAAAATTCACCATTAGGTGTGGCCTTGAGACAAGTGACTCGCTGGGCAGTGCAGTTTCACCGATAGTGGCCTTACGGCGCCCTGCCTGGCTGTAGGAAAGCAGGATCAGCTTTCATGGTTACCCCTGCTTTTTGCTTGGTGTCAGTATGTTTTTGACTAGTCTGACTGGGATCCTGCTAATCAGGACCCCCAGTCACTGTGCTTTCTCCCTAAATTGACCATGGTAAGTACTTCTGCACATCCACAATTGGCTACTTGTGTACCCTTGTAAGTCCCTAGTATATGGTACCCAGGGCATAGGTACTCCAGGGGTCTCCCATGGGCTGCAGCATGTATTGTGCCACCCATGGGAGTCCACTTAAACTGTACTTAAACTGTGACTACAGGCCTGCCATTGCAGCTTATGTGAGGTGGTGCTTGCACCTCTCATGACAGATATGTTTCCTTATATCTGAGATCACTGCACTTAAAACCTATAAGCAGGCTCTTCAGTCCTGAGGGCAAGGTGCTTGGTTATAAGTGTGAGGGTGCCCCTGCATGAGCAGGACACCCCTACAAACCTTTGAGTCGATTCTCCAGGCTTTGTAAGTGCAGTCAGCCATTTTAATACATATAGTGGACATCAGTCATTACAAAATGTCTAACTATATAGTAGCTGCACCAAACCCGGTCATGTCTGG
This sequence comes from Calotriton arnoldi, assembly GCA_963921515.1. Lineage (NCBI taxonomy): Eukaryota > Metazoa > Chordata > Amphibia > Caudata > Salamandridae > Calotriton > Calotriton arnoldi. The sequence continues at coordinate 207,262 of CAWUFW010005341.1, read as the reverse complement.
TATCAAACATGTTGGAATCATACCCCAACACCGATTCTAGTGTTGGGAGAATGATCCCATGCACTGGGGGCTCCCTTGGGGTACCCCCCTGTGCTACTGGTAACAGCCTTTCAAGGTATGACAGCAAGCTAGTGCTGCTGCTGACCACAGACCCGAGTCTGCTCTCCTGCTGCTGAGCCAAGCTGGAGCAGGGGAAGGTAGAAAAACAGGTTTTCTGTCTCGGGGAGGTGTGACTACCTCCCAGACAGGAGTTAGTGTACTGGTCTGGGGTGGGGGCACTTGCCAGCGCTACCAAACTGCTTTTGAAGGGCACATGTGGTGCCCTCCTTGCATACTCCAATGTTGAGCCAGTTCAGGGAGCCCTTGGCCCTTGACCTGAAGTTCCAGTGGGTGCAGCATCAGGGGAATCTCTCCGACACGGTCCAGATCTTGGAAGGAAGTGCAAAACACCTGCAGTGGTGGTTAAGGAACCGCAATTGGGTCAGAGACTGACCCCTTTCCCTTCCCCAACCAGCTCACACAGTAGTGACAGATGTGTCACTCTTGGAATGGGGCGGCCATCTGGGAGAGGTGGAGATCAGGTGACACTGGTCTCTGACGGAGTCGAGGCTCCACATCAATTTGTTGGAGTTTCGGGCGATCCGGTTAGCATTGAAAGCATTTGTTCCCTTTGTCAAGGGGAAGTTAGTGCAGGTCTTCATGGACATCACCACCGCCATGTGGTACTGCAACAAGCAGGGCGTGGTGGAGTCATGGACCCTTTGTCAAGAGGCCCTGCATCTCTGGACATGGCTGGAACAGCAGGGCATAACCCTGGTGGTTCAACACCTGGTAGGTTCTCTGAACACCAGGGCAGGCGAACTCTGCTGTTGATGCCTAGAGGATCACGAATGGCATCTCCAGTCGGAGGTGGTACAAGGTCTCTTTCAGCACTGGGGAGAGCCGTGGTTAGATCTGTTAGCCTCCGAAGAGAACGCCCAATGTCAGCAATATTGTGAGCTGGATTTTCCAAGGCGGCTATAGCTCGGCGACGCTCTTCGTCGCGAGTGGAGCTCAGACCTACTGCCCAGGGTTCTCAAGAAGATCAAGAACAACCGGGCCCAAGTCATTCTTGTAGCTCCAGACTGGGCAAGGAGGGTCTGGTATCCAGAGCTTCTGAAAATGAGCATCGATCCTCCGATCAGGCTGCCCCTTCATGAGGATCTTCTGTGGCAGCACGAGGGGAGGGTCCTCCACCCAAACCTGTCAACTCTCCACCTCCATGCGTGGAGATTGAGCGGCGACAGTTGATAGCTTTCGACCTTCCTCCTGAAGAATGTGAGGTTATCTTGGCAACCAGGCGGCCCTCCACTAAGATGGTATACGCCTGCCGTTGGCAAACGTTTGTAAAATATTGTATAGAAAGGTCTATTGACTCTCTTTCTGCTTCACTCTCTACTATTCTTCTCTTTATTCTTCCCCTTGCCGAGCAGGGCTCTACGTTGGGTATGCTCAAGGGTTATCTTTCTGCTCTGTCCGCTTTCATGCGGCTGCCAGACCAACCCTCTTTGTTTAAATCTCCTGTTGTGAATAGATTCTTAAAAGGGCTTATACGTATGTTTCCACCTACGCTCTTTGTCATGCCTCAGTGGGATCTCAATTTGGTCCTCACATTTTACATGTGTGCTCCTTTCGAGCGGTTGCATAATTGTCCACTCCGGCTGCCTACTATCAAGACAGCCTTTCTAGTGGCAATAACGTCTGCCTGGAGGGTGAGTGAGTTGCAAGCATTGTCATCTAAGCCTCCCTACATGATGCTCTTTGCAGATAAAGTGGTGCTTCGCACCTGGGCTTCATTCTTGCCGAAAGGTGGTGACCCCATTCCATCTGGGTCAATCAGTCGGGCTACCCACCGTTTTTGCTCCCCCGCATCCCTCTAAGGAAGAGGAGCGTCTCCACCATCTGGACCCAAAAAGAGCGTCGTTGTTCTACTTTGAACGCACAAAAGAGTTCCGAGTGGACGACCAACTCTTTGTAGGCTACGTGGGAGCTAATAAAAGTCGGTCAGTGCAGAAACAGATCATTTCTCGCTGGTTCATTCTCCTCATTAAGATCTGCTACGCCCTGGCTAAGAGGCAGCCCACCTGAGAGATTGCGAGCCCATTCCACCAGAGGGAAGGCTGCGACCACGGCGTTGGCTCGGGGTGTCCCAGTCCTGGACATCTGCCTGGCCGCCATGTGGGCATCTTTGCACACGTTTGGCAAACACTACTGCCTGGACAGTGAGGTCTGCAGGGATTGGCATTTCGCCCGTTTGGTTCTGCAGGACTTCTTAGTTTAGTCAATTTGTCCGCAGCCCACCGCCAGGATGGTATGGCTTGGGTATCTATTCAAAGGTAAGGAATCTGCAGCTAGAAGTCTCTATCAGATCAAAAAGTTACTTACCTTCGGTAACGCATTATCTGGTAGAGACAATATTTAGCTGCAGATTCCTTACAGACCTACCCATGTCTCCGAGCTCTGCTGACTTATTGGTTAGGGCTAAGGTTGTTCCCTGTATCAGGGCCCTGGTTATGACACACAATCAAGTCAGTCACTTCATGGTGAAACCCTAGTAAAAAGTACTGACGTCCGTGTGCCTGGGTGGTGCCTATATAGGTGACCGTGACGTCATAACCAACGATATTGGTGCTGAGGCTGAGCCGAATGGAGCCACCCGATGGCGCGACCAAGGGGTACTTCCCACGCAAATGTTTCCGGGTCAAGCCTGAGGAACTCAAAGGTAAGGAATCTGCGGCTAGATATTGTCTCTACCAGATAATGCATTACTAAAGTTAAGTAACTTGTTCAACTAGTGGTCCCTTTGGCAGGACTAAAAACAAGAGTGTGAGGGTTGTCAGTGGGATCTTTTGAACTGCAACAATTTCAGTGTGTCTATTAAGGTCTCCTTATCATAACGGCAAAAAAGAGAAGATCTGCCCCAGAGAGTCTTCTCGCGGCGCCCGTGGGGCATTGCAGCAACCAGCACCAGCCCCACAAGGAGCAAAACCCTATGATGAAGCATGACACCGATTCGGGTGCGTGAGGGATAAATCTTCTGATAAGGAAGATTTTCCCTATCACAATGCATTCCAACCGCGCTTTTTTCTTTTCTCTATAGGAACAGCCACCCTTCTTTTGCATGTTCACTCTATCTACATAATGGCTGCCTCTGCAGCTCCATCTAGTTTGTAGGAGACAGTGCACAATCTTCTTTGGCAGCAGGCAGACATCAGCCTGACCTGTGGAAGTCCACTCTTCCTTTCCCACCCACACTTCATGTTTGTGATGGATGTGTCACTGCTTGATTTGGGGGGGTCACTTGGGAGAGGTGGAGATTTGAGGCTTCTGGGCTCCGGTGGAGAGCCAGTTTCACATCAGTCTTTTGGAGCTTCAGGAGATCTGCTTGACTCTGAAAGCCTATATGCCATCCATCAATGGGAGGCTGGTGCAGATCCTCACAGACAACACAATGCCAAGTGGTACTGCTACCAGCAAGACGAAGTGGGGTCATGTTCCTGGAAGCCCTGCATCTGTGGGGGTGGCTGATCCAGCAGAATATCTTTCTGGTAGCTAACCATCTAGCAGGCTCTTAGAACTCCAGAACAAAGGTCCTCAGTAGTCATTGACTAGCACATCACAAGCGGCATCTCCATCCCAAGATGGCAAAGGCATCTTTGATCAGCGGGGCATGCCTTGGCTAGATCGGTTTGCCACCATTGAGTATGTGCAGTGTCAGACCTACTGTGCACCTCAGTGTCCTCCAGAAAAGTTACTGTGTGATGATCTATAGTAGAACACAGGTCTCCTCTGTGTGTTCCCATTGCTACCTCTCCTCCCTCAACTTCTGAGGAAGATCAGGGTAGACTGGGCCCAAGTCAATATCCCTGGACTAGGCCACCGGATATGGTGCACAGAACTCCTGTACCTGAGAATTTGCCTTCTGTTCAGACTGCAACTTCGAGGTGACCTCCTGTCTGCAACAGAGTAGGTTCCTGCACTCTTGTCTCTGCAACCTACACCTCCGTGCAGTAAGACTGAATGGCAACAGTTAAATGGCTTACATCGAACGGCTGCACTAGTCGATGTCACCCAATGCCCTTTAAAAAAGTCTATCTACGCTGGCCATTCATTGCCTGCTGTGGTGCTCATCGTACCAACCCTCTACAGACCAAACTGTCAGATGTGGTGTTTATTTTATCTATGGCTCAGCAAGGGCTTGTCATGGACACATTTAAGGGTTGTGTGTCGGGCCTTTCTGTGCTTTTCTTATCTAACATCCCTATTCATATCACCTGTTGTGATGAGTTTCATGAAAGGTCAGACTAATTTCCCCAAAGCCATTTGTCATCCTGGGATGGTACTTAAACGTAATGTTGACATTTCTTAATGTGCACACATTTTTTAGCCTCTGCACAGTTGCTTACTGTGACTACTAACGCATAGAACAGTCTTCCTAATTGCCATCACCTCTGCGCACCACGTGAGAGAACTGCTGGTGCTCTCCGTACAACTTAATTCCAGACAAGTTAGTGCTGAGAACCATGATAATCTTCTTACCAAAAATCATAACTCCCTTCCACGTTGACCAATCTAATCACTCTGACAAAGCTTTTTGCTCTGCCTCAGCCTTCGGAGAGGAGAGAGATTGGCTCGACCCCAAGGGGCGTGGAGCTTTTACAGTGACCACACAATAGGCCAACATGTGGAGGAACAGCTCTTTCTGGGTTTGTTTGGAGCAAAGAAATGGAAAGCAGTGCAGAAAAGGACCCAGTCAAGATGCATCAGACTCCTGTGTGCTGGGTAAGAAGTAACCCTGTGAAGATCTGCAGGTTCATTCCACCAGATCCAAGGCCACTACAACGGCGTTGGTGAGCGAGTGCAAGTTCTGCACCGCTGCCAAACTGTGTCATGTTCAGTGGTGCACACTTTTACAAAGCACCACTGTCTTGACTGTCAGCGCCATGTAGAAGGCCATTTTACCCGCTCAGTCCTGCAGGTATTTCCTGTATGAGTTTATATCCCAGACCCTCCACTTTTGGGGGATACTGTAATAGTATCCATTGTTAAGGTGAGGAATCTGCAGTTAAAGACCCGGTTTATTACCATACCAAAAGCACAATGCTCATTAATCTAAGCCAATGAATGTTAAGAGACTGTTTTGGCTCAAGTTATGAGGAAATACAATTTATGGAGTGTGAGTTGAATCTTTGTTTAGGTATCCCTTGAATTATTTTGATATGCACAGTGTTTTCTCACAAGCTTCTTTTCATCGGAGCGGTTCTGGACACAGCGCAGTTTCGGGCTTATCCTCCCGAACAGCGAGTCCGCTAGCCGCGAATCCCACTTTTTAGCATATACACTGGTTTTGGAGGTTTTAACACTAATAATATACTTTTGTATTTTTTTCTCAGATGTCGTATGTTTTAAAACATATGAATATTTTCAAGCACTTTATATGTATATTTGCACTAGCACTGGACACTTTATATAGCACTAATGGAATGTAAAAGTACAGCTTAAGCCATTAGCATTTGAAAATGTATAACATCGTTGTTGAAATGCTAAACAATTAGATTAGGATAACTAACTGGTATTTAAACCTGGACGTTTCAAATGATAGTAATGTCAGTATAAATCTAATTATATTTTAAAATTGGTTTTTACTTGCTCAAATTGGGAAAATATTTTATCCAGTAGTTTTACCCAGAAATTTTACCTACTACTATTTGGACGACAAAGATGTGGTATTTTAAACTGTTATTTGAACAGGAGCAATTCAGCTATTCTTGATGAGGTATACATACCAATATTAATTGTCATACAGTTAGCCAAATGCAGCTCCAAACGAAACAACCAGCCTAAAGTCTGTTATTTATGTTCATTGTAAACCTTTCACGTTAAATGCACTTGTCACTTTAAGCATTTGAAAAAAAAACGACACAGATAAGGGTTTAAAAGGTACCTCCCTTGTGTATAGCGCGTCATGTGATCAAGACACCTTGAGTGTCGAAACGCGTCATGGTTGCCGAGGTCGTTGTAAGAGCAGAATAAAACTCTTTGAAACTGCAACAGCTGGGTCCGTGCTTCCCTTTCTTGGCAAAATCGGCGAGGCATAGGTGGAGTGCGACACATAGTTACAGCCGGTTCTGACTCCTCCGGCTGAACACGGACCCCTCTGGAGAAGACAGGGGAGCCAAAGGAGCCACTGCTTGGGATCAAGCATCAACCATAATCCGGGAGGATTTTTGGCGGCAAGGCCCCCCAGCAGAGTGATTCATGATGGCGATACCCTACAGCCACAAGCAGGTAGGCGAACACAGGTCGGAGGGCGCGAAGGGCGCCTGTTCTGCAGGTGGAGTGGAAGGGGGAGGCTAGTGCTTATTGAAAAGCTGGGTCAAGAGGTGCAGTAGGGATACGCAAGGTGAAACCAGCACGAGTCTGGGTGACTTCACAGTGGTATCCAGTGATTTATGAAAATTGGCTCTTACGAACCATAATGTCAGCCGACGCGCTGAGAGAACGGGAGGAGGCGGCAGCAAATATGTTTGACAACAATAAAGCTCCCACAGCAGACTCAATCTCCCACAATGCAACACAAGGGGCTCGCAATTCAAGCATAAGGGAACACTTCAAGCTATTGGAAAAGACTATGCGAATGGAACAAAACAAATGGTGGGAGGCAAAATCTCTACAACGCTACCTCGATGTGGGTCGAGTACCCAGAGGTTTAAGGATACTAATTGCCCCAAGTTACGAGACACCAGACAGAGATATGATGAAGGAATGGGCAGAAACTAATCTGGAAAACTCGCGCAGATTGCTAATTATACTAGTCAAATATGCCGAAAAGGATCGGTTAAATCTGCAAGAGCGAATAGAAAAATTAAATGGTGAAATAAGTATGATGAATCAAACGGAAGAAGCCGCTAGATTAAAGGAGGAAATGAACAAAAGACTGAAGAGGGAAGAGGACAAAATCAGGGAAAGAAAAGCGTTCAAGTTTCACCGAGACCGGTCGGACTACGAGAATGGACGCATCTTTACCTTTGCGAAAAAATACGACGCAATGAAAATATCTAAATTTGGAGGTAATCAAACTGTTAAACAAAGCCGACCGGATGAAAGAGCAGGATGTGGGGGCACATCTGAAAGAGACACGTTAGTGATAGATTCCTTACCTTAGAATATCCCCAGGCGTCAGACTGGATCCGGAAAGTTTTTAGTCAGCAGTACCCCTGCGCGTCGGTAGGCGGAGTCGTACGGCTCCGCGTATGTCGCTGGCGTTGTAGCCGCCGAGATGACGTTGTCGGAGCTACTTGGACGCGCCCACGCGCGCTGACGTCAGTTTTGTGCACAACTTTTCCACGCCAGGAGCGCAGAGCTATGCCAGAGACCAACTACTGGTGCAATAGAACTAGGGCCCTGAAAGGGACTACCTGAACCCTAGAGAACAGTTCGCAGAACGAGGAGGATGGGTGGGCGGTAAGGAATCTATCACTAACTAATGTCTCTTACAGATATATCGTTACACAAGTAAGTAACTTGTGCATCTGAAAGAGACATGTTAGTGATAGATTCCTTACCTTAGAATACATACCCAAGCAATACCAACCACGGTGGTGGGTCTGCGAAGTGAGATTACACCAGAAAGTCACGGAGAACTGAACGGCCAAAGAAGCTGTCTCTCCGGACCGGACAGTCAAGGCAATAGTGCTTAGTGAAAGTATGCAACGAGGCCCAAGTGGCCGCCTGACAGATGTTTTGCAGGGGTACACCGCGTCCCAATGCTGTAGTAGCTGCTGTCGCCCTGGTAGAATGGGCGCACAGCCCAACCGGAGGTTCTCCACAATGTGATCCTGTCGGTTCAGAGCGCACAAACAGCGGGTGCTCAGCGTATGGGCCGGATCCTGGCCCAAATTCAATTTCAAGACAACAAATGACGCGGCACTCCAAAGCAGGATACTTGTGAAATTGGTTTATTCACAACACCACTCAACCAACGCGTTTCAGCCTTCACACGGCTTTCTTCACGGTTAGTGAGTCCTTCTTTCATTACGCCTTAAATACCCATATCTGCCATAATGATGCATCATGGGATTCGTAGTGCGTGTATTTCAAAAAGAAAAAAACTTTATACATGTATACAAAAAGGACAATTGCGCATGTGTCAGGTTCTTTACAGATTATGGTGACTTTGACATTACTATGTAAGCGCTTTACTTTTTCGCAGAATATTGGATATAGTATCCTTGCATTTATCGCAAGCAATAGATTTGTATATAACACGACATTTTTTGTGCATTAAGATCAATTTATCGGTATAGTACCCTTAGCTGGTGATATATTCTATTATGTGATTTTTAAAATGTGTTCATTTAATACAACTATCTAAATCGTTTTCACAAGGTCGGGTATAGTACCCTCATTTTTTACCACCAGTATATATAGTATGGCAGATTGTTCCTTTTCTTTTAACACTGTGCCAAAAGATACTTTATTCCAAGTGCACAAAAGTTCTTCGTCATTATTTATCCCTCTGGGGAATTTCGTTCTCAGCCTTATAATGTACTTGGATTCCATTTGTCGTAGTTTCCTTATTCTGTCTCCACCCCGTTCTTCTGGGGGGATCATGTGAATTCCATAATAGGTCATTGCTCTCCAGTCTCCCTTTTGACATTGTGACATATGTTTTGCTGTGGCATACGTCATGTTTCCATTTTTCACTGCACGAATATGTTCTAGAATACGTTTTTTAACCATGCATGTTGTGCTCCCAATATATTTAATTCCGCAATTACACTCTATCACATAGATAACAAACTGAGATGTGCAGGAAATGTTTTGCTCAATTGTGATTTGCTTTCCATCTGGTTCCACAATTGTCCTGACGTTCTTGCCAATTTTGCAGGCCTTACACACATTGCATTTCTTAAAACCTCTTTGTTGATCCAGTAACCAATTTGTTTGTGGTCTCTCCTGAAAATGACTTTTCACCAACATATCCTTTAGATTTTTAGTCTTCCTATAAGTAACAATTGGTTGGGGTCCTAAGAATTTACCAATATCTGGGTCTCCCGCAATTAAATGCCAGTATTTTTTGATTTTGTTCGTTATCATTCTACTTTCTTTGCTGTATGTCGTGATAAATCTTGGTGGTCCCTGTTCACTTTTTTCTTGGATTTTTGATTTTGGGATTAATGTATCTTCTCTTGATTTTTGATCAGCACGTTTTTTGCATTTCCTTAATGTGGTGTCATTATAACCTCTCACTTTCAATCTCTGCATTGTCTCTTGAATCTTGTCTTCTGCATCTTCCTGCTTTGAACAATTACGCTTCATGCGGATAAATTCACCATAGGGGATACTTTCCAGGAGGGGTTTCGGATGGAAACTCGTTCCATATAAAATGCTGTTGGTAGCAGTTTTCTTCCTAAATAGCGTGGACTGGATTTGATCATTTTCAATGTAGATCTTAGTGTCTAAAAATTCAATTTCCTTTTTGTTCTTGGTGCACGTAAATGATAAACCAATCTGATTGTTATTCAATTTAAAAAAATACTCATTAAAATCATGCTCAGTGCCGTTCCATATTAAAAACAAATCATCAATGAATCGGACCCATAGCACGATCCGATCAAGCTCTTCTTGGTTTTCTGAGTTCCATGCTATCTCTCTCTCCCACCAGCCCATGGTTATATTCGCAAAATTCGGAGAAAAAGAAATGCCCATGGCTGTGCCACAACATTGTTTAAACAGTTCTTTGTTAAAAAGAAAAATATTGTTAGTCAGGCATATCTCGATCATTTTTAATAGCATCTCTGAATGTTTTAGTTCTGTAATGCTACGCTGTTTTGAGAAGAATCTGCATGCCTCCAATCCAATATATATATAATGGGTCACTTGCACTTTAGGGGCGTGCTCTCAGTGGATGGTCCTCACATTGTATGCCAACCGCAACAATGTGTTATAGTTTCCTGTATTATATCTACAGGTAACCTGAGATGTTCCTCATCCTGTGTCTACCGTCCTCAGGTAATTGGACCCAGTGTAGCCCTTTTTTTGTCACTACACTTCTTGACATGACTAAAGCCCTTGTTATTCGTCTCCCAGGTGTCCCTTCATATATGGCTTTCCTGAAGAATTTTTTTTTTGTGAATAGCGATTGTTTTCGCTACAGGAGTGCTCATTAGAGTCGGCTCTTCCCGAGTGAAGGGCTATCAGCCTGTATTTCCAATTTGTACCTCAAGGACAGGAGGTGTCACTCTATAGCACCCTAACCGCCACTTAAGCATTGTTGAAAATTATTCACATCATCTACCACTAGGAGTGCGACTGTTCTTCCAATCAAATTTGTACTTTTATCTGTCCTTCTCAGTCTGCACCCACCCTTTTTCATAACAAAACATGTCATATGAAGACATAGCAAACCTGACTGGTAATAGAGCTGACACCTTTGGCTTTTCATCTGAGGACACCAATAGGATTTACTCACTTATCCAAGAACCTGAAAGCGTCTCATCTAGCACCGGATCAGTCCAATCTAATATCAGACAACTATTATATACAGCAAAAAGAGAAATAAACCAACGCCTAAATGCGAGCACATTGATTAGATATCATAAAGTTCAAAGAATACCACGTGGGTTACGTATACCCCTCAAGTCAACACTTTGCAAAAATAATACACGATTCACAGAACGTTGGTATGGCATTCTAAATAAATGTTCACTGGACCTGATTTTGTTAATAGTAGAAGAATTATCCAAATTACTGGACGAATTAGAAAAAGAAGTGTCACAAATGAAACAAGAATTAAGTGAGAAATTATCCAGTGAAGACTTGGCAAAAACACTTGATGACATCAACTCTCAATTAGAAAAATATACTAAAGAGATAAACGAACGTAAACTAAGAAAATTCAAAAGAGACACGGTAGACTACAAACTGGGAGAGGTCTACAGTTGGGCAGAAGCATATGCATCCAGGAGACAACAACGACCATTTGGAAACCGATCTACAGAAGGAGAAACATCCTCATCGGAAGAATTACAACAAAGCGGATACCAAAGAAAACCACCATTCAAACACAATTATCCCGACAAAGACAGTAGACCCTCCACTTCAAATACAGACTCGACTGATACAGTGCCTTTTTTAGGAAGAGGCCCAGTTACCGTCGTAGAACCAGGAGGGCTAAATACAAAGGAACCAGATCTACTTGTTGCCAAATCAACCAGGAGCCAGAAAATTTAGTTATCAACATCTCGAAAACATCATTGTCTACACTTCAATTACAAACCTTACAAAAGGGTTATCATATGTCACGACCTATGAGAGTAATGAACTGGAAACACAAATTTGCCTATTCAAATTCATGAGAACCTTACGCCTTAAACATTTTTTCAAGAACATAGTGGAACCAAAACCTATACAAGCACAAGGAACCTTAATGGACCTTAAGCCCACAAGTTCTTTTATGGCACCTTTAAGCCATAAGGTTCTAGATACATTTGAAACAGTAGTGCAAAAAGAACTACACAATACTTTTAAGACCAAACGATCACGGAAATCCAACTTGAGTATGCACGAACGTAATGCCATCTCACAACTAGCAGCCAACCAAAAATTAAATGCTGTAAGGCAGACAAAGGAGGAGCTCTAGTTATATTGGACACTGAATTCTATGACCATAATGTGGACACACACGTCTCTGACAGTACCTTATACATGGAATTGACATCTAACCCCACTAAAGAATTTATGAACGTATTGAAAATCATCGTTGAGCACGCTTTCACAATGGGTACCATTACTGAACGCGATAAGAAATATTTGATCAAAGACAACCCAAGTATACCTTACCTATACATGGTCCCTAAAGTACACAAAAATTTGGAGAAACCTCCGTTCAGACCTATTGTCAGTACCCGCAATACAATACATGAACCTACAGGCAAATACATAGACCGTCATCTTCAATTATGTGTTCAAAACATGACCACGTATTTACAAGATACCATGGATTTTCTGTTAAAAATCAATAGCATTGAGTTGGACAAACAGATGAAGTTGATTCTATGCACTATTGACGTCCAGTCTTTATACACTTCAATCCCTCATGACCTAGGCCTACAAGCCATGGAATCATTTCTGGTGAACAGTGACAAGAATGAAGATCTCAAAGTATTTCTAATGGAACTCATGCAATTTACACTTCATCATAGCTACTTTACATGCCAAGACAAATATTATATGCAACTTTCTGGAGTAGCCATGGGAAACTGTGCTGCTCCAGCATACGCCAATCTGTTCATGCACTGGTACGAATTGGAACATATTTTACTCAAACCTGTTTGGAAAGATAACATAATCAAATACTACAGATACATTGATGATATATTTCTAATTTGGAAAGGAGAGGAACAAGTCTTACTTTCGGCTTTGAGCCAACTGAATTTCATTGATGAACGGGTACAATTCACTCACACCATCAGTAAGGACCGGATTGCTTTTCTAGATGTGGATATCACATTACAGAATAATGAACTAATAACTTCAGTATACACGAAATCCACGGATCGGAATAACTACTTGCATTACTCTAGTTTCCATCAAATGAGTCTAAAAAAGCACCTCCCTTATTCTCAATTGCTTAGAGCTAAACGCATCTCGTCATCTGAAAATTTGTTCAGAGAAAATAGTGAAAAAATCAAAGCTAAATTCAAACAGAGGGCATACCCCGCTTCTATCTTACAAGAAGCAGAAAATAGAGTTCGCATTGAAACAGAGATCACAGTTACTAAAACCCAAAATTCAAACCCTTAAGAAAGAGGACCGACCAGTATTCGTGTCTAAATTTTCCGTCAAAAGCACTAAAATCAAACAAATCATCCGCAAATATTGGCCGCTACTCCAAGCTGAAGTTGATTTCAAGGGCATATTTCAGACCATGCCAATTTTTGCGTATCAGCGAACTAAAAACATGAAACAACTACTCAATGAGAAACCTCAAGCATCCAACCAAAGGTACAAGGGTACAGTCCCATGCCACAATTGTGGCCATTGTAACAACATCATAAAAGGGACTACAATCACACATCTCACCCAAGGTACCCCGATCAAACTAAGAGTCAATGCTACATGTGACACAAGCAACGTAGTATATTTACTAAAATGCCCATGTGGTTTGCCCTACGTCGGAAAAACAGAACGCAAAATCAAAATTCGCCTGACAGAACACAAAAGTAATATACGAACTAAGAATCTCAAATCATCAGTGGCAGCGCACTTTGCCGAAACCAATCATAACATCAGCCAATTACGATATACTGTGTTGGAACAAATTACAGACCATACAGGAAGAGACAACAAGAAATTCTTGCTTCAACGAGAAACATACTGGATATATACTCTCAATTCGATGCACCCTAAGGGGTTAAATGAAAGATTAGAATTTAGTTGTTATCTGTAATGCATCCGCAGTTATTATCTGTCATTCCTACTATTGCGTTCTCCTGATTTTTACATATGCTTACTGATTCCATATATGTAGTTATGCATATTATGTTGGGCTCGTATTATCTTTTTTCCCATCAAAAAGTAATGCTATCTTTATAATTGCGCTCTTATGATCTTTTCATGTGTTCATTGTTTTCTGCTTTTATACATGTAGTTATGCATATAATAGTTGGTCTCTCATTATCTTTTCCGTTTTCTCATCATCTTTCAGTTACCTGCCTTTTTTCTTTTTACTAGACTCGTATTTTGCTAAGGGATCACTTTTTCACTTTTGCATGGGGACATCCGTAATATACCTAGTTAGTTTTTTCAAATTTTTTCGTTACACTGTTTCTTCTTACTATTTTTATCACTCTCCGTGTCGGGCCCACGCTCGCGAGTTGTTTTTACTCAGACAACACTGTAGTCTGCTTTCTATTATCTATCACCTTCTTCGTGTCGGGCCCTCGCTCACAACCTTTTCACTAGCGTCACTGGTTACCTATACAACACTGTAGTCTGTTCTCAGTATCTATCACCTTCTCGCAGGTCACTTCCGGCTCTAAGGCGCACTTAGTTCCGGTACTTTGGTTTAGAGTTTTTTCTGTTATTCCCGCACCGAAGTCCCTTCGGCTTCCGAGAATTTTTACACACAGGTACGTTAAGGCACTCTCTTCTAGTGTGTTTACTTGAAGCACGCATTTTAGTTCTAGACGACATCGTCCGGTTGACTTTGCGTTTTAACACGGTGACCTTTATTGTTATTATTATTTTTATTTACTTTCACATTTTGGGCACCCATATTATCTTCGCTGTCCTTCTCTCTTGTTTCGTGCACATTCACTATCTACTTTTGAGTGGGTTTTCTTACTCCATTACTTGGATTCACGAGCTATTATAGAACCATTTGTTTTGTCTTTTCCGTTCTCAGCGCTCTTCTCTATTTATTGCTTAAACTTTCCAGCACTGACTCGGTGAGACTCTTTCATCTAGCTCTTGGACCTTACCTATTCATTTTCTCCGCAGAACGAACCCCTGAAGAAGGGCATGGCCCGAAATGCATTGGGGTGACCACATGTTGCTGTGATGTAACAGCTGATAAGCATATCAAGACGTTTATAACAGTCATTTGATTACGTTTAATGTACGAATTCACCAATTTATCGAAATTCTACAATTGGATAATGAGTAAAATAAACTCTTTCTGAACTACGGAATAAACCGCTTCTATTAAATTTTTGAAAACATTTTTTTGTGAATAGCGATTGTTTTCGCTACAGGAGTGCTCATTAGAGTCGGCTCTTCCCGAGTGAAGGGCTATCAGCCTGTATTTCCTGAAGAGAGCCACATAATTCAAATGGGTTTGAGACTTCATCAACACCGTAGCATGCGACTGATGTTGGCACAAATAATTAAACCATAATATAGGTTGATCATATGTGTGCTATAGTACACATGCTTGAAAGTGCAATTTTGTACATAATGTACCATGTTATCACTTCTGTGTGTTTCTTCGCTTTTGGGACACCCTGCACAATTGTTGTCTCGTATGTGACTATGTATATGTCATATTTTATATGCTTTGTCAGTTATAAGTACATGTTTAACTTATTTGATATTAAATCACTATTGCGGCCATAAGCTTGGTCATTGTGTGTGCATTATTGCTTGCCATTTATCTATTCTGGCATATTTGTAAAAGTATATGAATGGATCCCAGGTTCACCATAGTTTTGTTTATATATTATAAGCCCAGGTTCCTGTTCGCATAAGGGCAGTTCTTGTTGCTTAGATAATCTTGACGAGTTGTCCATATTTTCTTTGTGATATTTATTTTTGAAGGTGGAACACTAAAAAGAGAGTGATTTCCATTTTGTTTTCTAGCGTTATGTAAAAGGACTTTAGATTCAAATGTCAGAATCTAAGTGCGGGTGGCTGGATGTGTTCATCTGTTGGTGTCAAATCAATAAATTCTGAGGAAAAAAAGCCTGAGTGGTTTCCACAGGGTCCAAGTAACTTTCTCTATGCTGTTTGTTATTGAGAAATTGGAAGTAGCAAGTGATCACGACTCCGTAAAATATAGAAAAATTGGGTCAGGTTAAATGATATGTGTGTAGCTCTCCCGTATTGGTATCAAGTCTTGCATCATTGTTTAAGACTTGGATATATTTGAGAATATATATACTTGTTGGGTGTCTTAACTTCATACATTACTCTGTTGTTCAAGAAGTAACCCTATGTATGGTTAGCAGCCATTTTGAAATTGCTATTTACATTTCATAAACAATCTATTTTTTTCTTTGAAGATCCTTTTGACTTGAATCATAATCTTGGTGCTGGAGTCTCAAGAAAAAGTAAGTGTAATTGAAACATATAGCAAAAAGTATTTGTAACTGTATCAAAATAATACTTAATGCATATATGGTTTTCTTTTATCAATAGTGACCAATTTTATCATGAAGGCATTCATCAATGGGAGAAAGCTGTTTGGCACACCTTTCTATCCACTACCTGGAAGAGAAGTTGTAAGTTTGCCCAACACCCCAAGTAGCTTTTAT
The DNA here is from genome assembly GCA_963921515.1 of Calotriton arnoldi. NCBI lineage: Eukaryota > Metazoa > Chordata > Amphibia > Caudata > Salamandridae > Calotriton > Calotriton arnoldi. The sequence goes on along the minus strand of CAWUFW010005341.1, from coordinate 191,186 downwards.
GCATGTTAGAATGATTAGTTGCTGCAATCTGTTAAAATTGAAATGTTCACATTACAGGGAATATATCGTATCACTTTTGGATATGTATAACTGCTCTAACTGCTGAATGTTGAATTCTTACTAATCTAATCTTTGGAACAGCCTACATATTGCATATAATGCAGTGTCATAAGCTAGCCTAGAATAGACTATGACTACACTACACTTTTGCAGCGTGATATTTCTGGATTGCCATGCGGTGCAGTATTCTGCCATCTAGTGCTTTGATCCAAAAAGTCCCTCTTTTTTTTTTTCTCCTTTGTCCATCAGTAGGTGTCTGCAACTGTCGCCCCAACCCACCTCCCCCCAATGACGACAGACGCACCCCTGAACCCCCTGTGTGTGGTCGCCATTTTCAGATTCTTTTTTCCACTTAAGTACAGTCCAGGTGGAGAGCACCAAATATTTCAAGGAAGACACTTGCCTTGTTGACAAGGAATAGCGCCAGAGACTGAGGAAAACCTCAGAAAATTGCAGGTTTTATCTACTGGGCTTTGACCACAGTTTAGTAAAATGAGCACTAGTATGGTGGTGTTGGTGGGAAATTTCCCACTCAGACCACATAGTAATGGAAAAATACCCCCCATGTGCCACCGCAAGTTCGGAAAGCTTAACTTTGGCTGAGAAAGCCGGGAGGGTCATATTTTCTTTGACCCTTTCCACCTAGGATTAGTACTCCTATGAATTTTCCCCTCACACATTCTGTTTTAATCATTGGGAGGCCCCTGCTTCCCTGAGGCCACTACAGACAGCCAAAAAACTTAGTCCATTTCAGCGCCGCAGGGTATTATGGGGCCTCCCTTAAGGGGGTGTCAATATTTAGTAAGAAGCTCTGGTCGTATTCTTTTGATGTTGCCATGCAGCCTCCCGGATTTCTCTTATTTTGTTTTTGTTGAGATGCCCTTTCCCATCTGGCAACCCCACATGGTTTCCTTCATTTAGTGCAGCCTGGGAAGGCCACTCCTGACTGCCCCGGCTGGCTCATCGCCCAGCTGACATTCTCCTTTGCCGGTACGGGAGTCAGCAGTGCTCTTTTCCCCTGCCCTCTCCATGTGGGCAGGGTGTCTCCTTTGTATTGGCTGTCCCTCTTCCCCCAGACATGGGCACAAGAAGTGTGGGATGGGAAGGGGGCATGGCACAGCGGCGATTCCCCTTGATCCTTTGGGGTAGATGGGCCTCTGAGGCAATGGGATTCCGGAGCTCTAGGGAGGGGGGTCCCACGCTCAGCCCACCCAGGGCTCATTCAATATTAATGATTCTCTCGTCGACCCCTGGCCCATCCCGGGGATATTTTGCACACACTCTCACTTGTGTAAGAGTTTTTAAATTGGGACAGAAAGTTCTATAAGCCAGACACTCCTGGCCAATCCTAGTGTGCCACATCACCTCTCCACCCCCTGTCCCAACCCTCCTGCACAGCCTGCTGGGACAATTCAAGATGGCGCCATCCAGGAGTCCCTGGTCACATCTCCTCTGGGGCCTTCATCTCCGCTCCTTGCTAACATCACTGCCAGGTCCTTTCCCATCAAACCTTCAAAGAGAAGCCCTCTTCTGTGGCCTGGGCTCCCTCCTTTGTTCAGTGGGCATAGGCTGGCCCAACCCTAGTACATTGTGACAACTATTAACGGAGGCAGATTTTCTTCCTGCCTCTTCCTCTTCAGGAGCGGAGTGAAGCACTCTTAATTGTTGCCTTTGTGTAGGGAGGCCTTTGTTCCTTCTGCTGGAGAGCAATGTAATTAACTTGACCCATCAGGGTGACACAAGGACTGGACTTTGATACTGAGCTGAGCCAGAGAAATATGACAATTCTGGATTACCCTTAAGGTGTACTTATATCTATTTGGGACTTGCATAATCCATCTTGCACGTTTCACCCTGTTGGGCAATCTTAATGGACTTTGTAGGCCAAATGGAAGCAAAACTGCACTCTAAGGCATATTTCCCCATATGGATATAATAAAATGTCACTGCAGACAAAACAGTAAACTTAATTGACTTTACTCCTGAGTGTCCACTAATAATATAAGGCCTACCCCAGGTCGACATCTACCCCTGCAGAGTCCCCTCTGTGCCAGGCTATGTGTGCGCAGTTATCGGGCTGCGCATTACAGAAGTATCACAAGTGCAGCCCTCACACATGGGCATACGCATTAGTATGTAACCAGCCAAGTGCCCCATACTGTGTCGCAGCACCCTTATCTTAAAATGCGGACACTGGCAGTAAACACTTGCAGTCAGTTTACCGGGTGATTACTGTAGGTGAGACACCTGTTATAGGGCTCGCCCTCAGAAAAAAGTCCAAAACCAGGTGATCCAGAAGCGAAAAGTCCAGGTGGATTAAATTGGCAGAACCCCTTTTGTTACAGATTCCAGGTACAGTTTAAATACATATGGTGAATGGGGTGGAAATAACACCTGCCTGCTTAATCCTTACGTATATACTTCAGATTTGTTCTGGAGTAATGAATTACACCTCTCCGGGGAGCATTCTGAGTTCCATAGTATGGCATGGTCTCTGATATTGAATGCAGTGTACTGGTCTAGCATAACCATTATAGATACCTTCCCTACATCTGCAGTTTTCTACTGTTGTCTGATTTCAACCAGCATGTTTCTGTTACTCTCCCTTGACAATATTATACCTGTCTCTCCTCCATAAGTGTCTGGCTTTACAAGAAAGTCTTTCCAGGATCTTTGATGGAACGAGTGCCTAAGGTCTACAAGTTCCTGAATCCAAATTTACCACTTGTGGCTTTTCCAATAGCAGGGTGAACCAGGCCCAATTTTGCCGCCTTGTGAGAATTCAGCTATGAATAAGGATATGTTCGAGGCATGTGAGCTGTAGATCACATGCTTTGCATACTCCTGCCATCTAGTGTTGGGTCCGGATGTTTGCAATTTGTTTTTCTTCGAAGAAGTCTTTCCAGACACGAGGTAGGTGACTCCTCCTTTCGGTGATAGTGCGCATGGGCATCGACTCCATTGTTAGATTGTTTTTTTCCGCCATCGGGTTCGGACGTGCATTGATGCCCTCCAGGTCGACACCGTTTCTCGCGTTCCCCTCGGTGCGCAATACACTCACCCTCGACGGTATTGTTTTCGATCGCGTATTGCATTCTCCGCGTATTGTATTTACTGAAATCCCTCTTTCGATCGGGTAACTGGTGGAAGGCCGTTGGGCCTACCCACGTCGGTCCGCCTCGCAGTAGATGGAACGGACTCCATTTAAATTCTGCCCTCGGTGCCACGCGAAATTCCAGCGCACCGACTCACACGAAGTGTGCAACCTGTGCTTATCTCCGGAGCACAAAGAACAGGACTGCGACGCGTGTAAGGCATTCCGATCGAAGAAGACGCTCTGCGACCGTCGGGCTCGACTTCGCGACATGCAGAACTAACACACCCATTCCATTCCAGACCTCTTCGGAGAAGTTTCGGAACAAGAGGCCCGAGATGCCATGGGAGCCGAGGAAGAACAGGAGCCTATCTCTGTCTCCGAATACAGCTCCGATGGGGATGAAGACATCCAACAAGGGCAGCATACCATGAGTACTGATCCTCCTTTGCCCCAAAGTCCACCTCAGCCCAAGAAGAAGGCTCCGGTCCAACCCCCGCCACGGTCGGTACCGAGAACATGGTACCGAGAACATGTTTCCGACGCCCCGCCTTCCGGCTCGGCACCGAAACACACCCCAAAGCCTTCCGGCTCTGAACCGAGTCGTTCGAAATAGTGCACTGAGCCGAAACCTTCGGGATCGAAGTCAGGCTCAGGCTCAGCCCCACCCCCTTCAACACCGAAAACGTCTTTGGATCCGAAATCCTCGGCACCGAAACCTTCGGCGCCGAAACAAATGTGCCTATCAAAAGAGCAACGTTTCGATGTTCCGCCCTCAAAACCGGATCCGAAACAGAGAAATTTGTATTCATCCAGCAACTGGACATATTACCACCAAGGTGACACTTAAATGTAAACCTGAGACTGAAGAAGCCTACCACATTCCTTTAAAAAGGAAAAATGTGGGTACTAACCCTTCTCCTCCTCCTTCTCCTGAGTCTCAACCATTGCTAATTTCACCTGCCTACTCACCACCACCATATACACCTGATGAACAGGGGGATGGGGCTGGGGCCAATTATCCAACACCTATAGACCCCTGGACAGATTATAACACTCATTCTCCCACAGGTAACGATCCTGATCTGTACCCTACTAAGCCTTCTCCAGCAGACGACAGTGTAGGATATATAGAATTATTAGGTAGAGCTGATAACTACCCTGGGGTCCAGTTACATAAGGAATCCCTAGAAGAAGATTTCCTTTTCGAAACACTTAAAATCCTCTCACACACTTCCCATGCTCAAGGGTATGCTTAGACATGTGGATGACATTTTTAATGATCCTGTGCGGGCACGTATACTTACCCCTAGGTTAGACAAAAAATATAAATCGGCACCAACAGATCCAGCTTACATCAGGGGGCAGTTACCATTAGATTCTTTAGTCGTTTCTAATGCACGGAAAAGGGCCAATTCCCAAACGTCAGGAGATGCTCCACCCCTAGACAAGGAGTCTAAGTTGATAGACACCTCGGGAAAAATAGTAGCCTCCCAAGCTGCACATTTTTGGTGCATTTCAAATACCCAAGCACTTTTAACCAGGTACGTTAGAGCGCATTGGGATGGAATGTAGCAATTGCTCCAATTTCTGCCTGATGAGCACAAGTCCAAAACTCAAGACCTAGTGCGGGAGGGACAGCTCATCGCCAAGAATTACATCAGGTGCGCTTTAGATGCGGCTGACACTGCGGCTAGAGCCATCAACACCAGCGTTCTATTAAGAAGACATGCCTGGTTACGCATTTCAAGGTTTAAACCAGAGGTTCAAGCTACTATCCTTAACACGCCATTTGACAAGCAGCACCTCTTTGGCCCTGTAGTAATTAGAAAAGATGAAGAAGGATACAGAGGTGGCAAAATCTATGGGAGCCCTTCAGTCACCTTCAGGTCATGGTTCCTTTCAGCGCTCCTTCCATCGTGGAGGATCCAAGAACACCTCCTCAGACACTGCCTCTACCACCTACAAAGGCAACAATCTGCCCTCTGCTTCTAAGGGTTTCTTCAGAGGGGGTACAGAGGCAAAAATGGCAAGGGTAGAGGTTCCAATACACGCGCCTCTCCCTCCAACACTAAACAGTGACTTGCCTACACTCCCCCCAACCATTTAACACCTGTCGGGGGACGTCTTTCACAATTCCTGCCCATCTGGTAGTCAATAACTACAGACAAATGGGTACTGGGAATTATCCGTTCTGGTTATTGCCTGGAGTTTACCAACAATCCGCCAAACATCCCTCCACGTTCACACAAACTGTCACCGGACCACTTACAGCTCCTCAAACAAGAGGTTCAGTCTCTCCTTTTAAAAGGAGCTATAGAGCCCGTACCTCTACAATACCAAGGGTCGGGCGTATACTCCTTCTACTTTCTCATACCCAAGAAGGTCGGTTCTCTCGGGCCCAACTTGGACCTCAGAGAATTAAATCTTTACATACAATCAGACCATTTTCATATTGTAACACTTCAACAAGTGCTCCCACTCCTACAACAGGGTGACATTCTGTCTACTCTAGACTTAAAGGACGCCTACTTCCATATTCCAATACATCCCGCTCATCGCAAATTTCTCAGATTTGTGGTAGCGGGGCATCATTACCAGTTCAAAGTACTCCCATTCGGAGTCACCACATCTCCCAGAGTCTTTACAAAGTGTCTGGCAGTGGTCGCTGCTCACCTAAGACGACAACACATTCATGTTTTCCCCTACATGGACGACTGGCTCATCAAAGCCAGTACGTATCCAAAGTGTCTCCAACACACTCACAGGACAATGCAATTACTGCACCAACTGGGATTCACAGTCAATGTGTTGAAATTGTATCTTCAACCTTCCAACACTCAAAACTATCTAGGAGCCACTTTCGATACTCAAAGGGCTCTAGCCTTCCCCAATGCAGACAGAATTCGCAATTTTCAGTCTCTAATTCTCCTGTTTCAGCCCACTCACTCACTACCAGTTCGAGTGTATATGCAACTGCTGGGAATGATGGCCTCTTGCATCATGATTGTTCCTCATGCCAGGCTTCACATGCGTCCCCTCCAGGAATGCTTAGCAAGTCAGTGGAACCAATCACAGGGTCTTTTAACCGATCTAGTGTTGGTAAGCGGCCGTACTCATCGTTCTCTGCAGTGGTGGAACCCACAAAATGTATCAAAAGGACCGCCCTTCATAGACCTAGTTCCACAGACCATGCTAACAGCGGACGCTTCCCTCACTGGTTGGGGGACTCTTCTTCAACATCACACAGAGCAAGGACTGTGGAATCAGCTGCAAAACACTCTCCACATAAATCATCTAGAGCTGCTAGCGGTGTTTCTAGCACTCAAAGCATTTCAGACTCACCTGGTCGGCAAAGCTGTCCTAGTTCGTACCCACAACAGCCATGTATTATATACAAAAACAGGGGGGGGGGGGCACTCTCTCCAACTGTCACACTTGGCTCAAGACATTTGGAAGTGGGCCATTCACCACAAAATCTATCTCCTAGCAGAACACCTCCCAGGAGTGAACAATCAAATTGCCGATCTTCTCAGCAGACAGAGACCGCAAATCCACGAATGGGAACTTCACCCTCAAGTTCTCCTCCCATACTTTCAAAGTTTGGGAGTCCCTCAAATCGATCTTTTTGCCACACACCAAAATGCAAAATGCCCAAACTTCGCCTCCAGATACCCACACCCGCTCTCCAAAGGCAATGCACTATGGATGAACTGTTCAGGGATATTTGCCTACGCTTTTCCTCCTCTCCCACTCATTCCATCAGTGGTTCGGAAGCTCAGGCAGACATCTCTTACACTAATCCTAGTAGCTCCCACATGGGCCCGTCAACCTTTTTTCACAACCCTATTGGAGCTGTCACTTGTTCCACATCAAAAACTGCACCTCACATCCAGTCTCCTCACACAGAGCCATGAAGAAATCAGACACCCAGATCCCAAACAACTGAACCTCGCGATCTGGCTCCTGAAATCATAGAGTTTAGCTATCTAAATCTCCCACCAGACTGTATGAACATCATTAGGGAGGCCTGAAGGCCTACTACAAGAGCATGTTATGCAGCTAAATGGAAACGTTTTGTTATCTATTTCAATAATAACAACATCAATCCTCTTGATGCTTCAATACAAAACATCATTTATCTGTTACACTTGCAGCAGTCGGGGTTAGCTTACACATCTATCCAACTACATCTCCCTGCAATAGCTGCATATCTACAAAATAGGCAACACTTATCTCTTTTTAGAGTGCCAGTAATCAAAGCTTTCATGGAAGGATTTAAGAGTTATCCCACCGGGACTTCCACCTGTCCCAGTGTGGAATCTTAACATAGTCCTCACGCGATTAATGGGCCCACCTTTTGAACCCATGCATAAATGTGAACTACAGTTTCTCTCCTGGAAAATCGCTTTCCTCATTGCAATCACTTCACTGAGGAGAGTGGGTGAACTACAGGCACTAACCATAGAAGAACCTTTTTTCCAACTTTACAGAGACAAAGTGGTCCTTCGTACTAACCCCAAGTTTCTACCAAAGGTAGTTTCTGCCTTTCACATCAATCAGTCTGTTGAGTTACCTGTATTCTTTCCTCAACCTGATTCAGTGGCCGAACGAGCTCTACACACCTTAGATGTTCGAAGAGCCCTTTTATATTACATTGAACAAAATCATTTTGTAAAACTAAACAACTTTTCGTTGCTTTTGCTCCACCACACAAGGGCAATCCCGTATCCAAGTCGGGTATTGCCAGATGGATTATTAAATGCATTCAAATTTGTTATGCAAAAGCAAAGAGAACTTTAACAATACCCCCTAGAGCGCATTCCACTTGCAAAATAGAGGCTACTATGGCTGCTTAGGAAACATCCCCAAAGTTGACATTTGTAAAGCTGCAACATGGTCTACACCGCACACATTCACCAAGCACTATTGTGTAGATGTGTTAGCGAGACAACAAGCTAATGTGGGCCAGGCAGTACTTAGAACACTCTTTCAGACAACTCCAACAGCTACAGGTTAGCCACCGCTTTGGGAGGATACTGCTTTATAATCTATGCAAAGCATGTGATCTACAGCTCACATGCCTCGGACGGATAATGTTACTTACCCAGTAAGCATCTGTTCTTGGCATGTAGAGCTGTAGATTCACATGCACCTACCCGCCTCCCCTGGTACCTGTACCTGTTGCAGTTCTCTCTCTTACTCTATATACATACGCATGGACATCTCTATTCTTTACTTACTAACTCCATTCTCACCCTCTGCGGGAAAACAATCTAACAATGGAGTCGATGCCCATGCGCACTATCACCGAAAGGAGGAGTCACCTACCTTGTGACTGGTAAGACTTCTTCAAAGAAAAACAACTTGCAAACATCCGGACCCAACACTAGATGGCAGGAGTATGCAAAGCATGTGAATCTACAGCTCTACATGCCAAGAACAGATGCTTACTGGGTAAGTAACATTATCCATATCTGTTATCATTTATGTGTAGATTGGGGCACAGGTGTTTGCATTTTTCATTATAACCTTTGTTGATGAAGTGAAGATTGACTCTGCTGCCTGTCTCCAAGGATCTACCCCACTTATTTTCCATCCTAGGCCTTACCCTGTATTGTTTGTTTTTTCACAGGGGCACTTCAGCACGCTTATTTCTTGTTGCGTGGCTTTTTTAACCATCGGAAGCGGATGTTCAACTTGCCCTCGTCTAACTCAATGTTTTTTGGGTAGTATTGAACCCGTCCCTTTGTCTTTTTTTCTGTATGGGATTACCCCATGCCTTTTATTCTCTCTGCCTGCACCAGTTATGCTGTATATTCCCTTGATGTGTTTCAGGCAGCGAAATGCCCTGTGAGGGGAATGCAGCTATGAAGTGTCTGTTTACCTAAAAGTTTAATAATATTGTCCTTCCTTGTTAGTGGGAGCTTTTTTGCTACTCTGATTTTCATGTGTTAGTTTCTGCTAAGAGCAGTACCCTTTCCTAGTTACTTATTTGGTAGGGAAAACAGTTCTGTATTGCTCAGTCATGGGCTCATTTTATAGCATGTTTTCCACTTGCTTAAAAGGTTTTAACCTCTCTTTGAGCAAAGGTGCCAGGTTCTAGGTATCTGCAGAATGGTATTTTTCGCGGAGTGGAGAGGTGTGGTGCAGCGGCCAGGGCAGCTGACTTCCGAGCACAGGGTTCACGGTTCGATCCCCGGCTCCGGCGGCAGCTCAGCTCAGCACCATGTGACTCTGGGCAATAGCTCACTTAATTTCCACTCCGGCCCCCAGCGCCTTGAGACTTGTAAGGGTGAGTAGCTGCGCTATATAAAACGGACTTACATTTGTTTCTTTAATTTAATCTTATATTTATAATATAAGATGCTTATTTACCGCTTTAGGTGGTAAATAAGCAACTTACTAACTTTGTCGAAGATTTTGGATTGCTTCATCCAGCTCAATCGGTTCAGAGCCAGCTATAGTACTGAGACGGCCCTGGTTGAAATCACAGAGGCAATCAGAGAGTGTTTGGACGCTGGCGGCAGAGCGGCTCTTATTTTATTAGACCTCTCTGTGGCCTTTGATACCGTTCCTCACTCTTTGCTTTTGGCCCGTCTTTCAGACATCGGGGTTACAGGATCTGTCTGGAACTGGTTTGGATCATTTCTGGAAGAAAGATCGCAGCAGGTTTGGATGCCCCCGTCTTCCTCTGCTCCACAATCTGTGTCCACTGGAGTACCACAGGGCTCTACCTTGAGTCCCCTCCTTTTTAATATATATATGACCCACCGATTTATTTGGCGGAGGAGCTGGGCGCCAAGATCATCGCCTACGCCGATGATACCCAGCTCCTCTTCACTTGGAGCAAAAATTACTCATCCCCGGCTCAAGCTAGAGCCTGTCTTTCGGCCGTTTTTCAATGTCTCCTCTCTGCACAGCTCAAGTTCAATGAGGATAAGTCCGAAATCCTCTTGTACGGGACCTTTCCCTCTCAGTTTAAGGAATCACTCTGGCCGGCCGAATATCCTCTACCCAATTCTGAAGGCCAGCCAGTGAAAAATTTAGGGATTTGGTTCAATGAAGATCTTAGGTCCACCACCCAGATCAAAAAGCTAGCAGGACAATGCTTCGGCACCCTGAGATCACTTAGGAAATTTCTTCCTTTTCTGCCTAGGGCTGCCAAAGAAATGGTCACCCGCGCTCTGATACTGTCGCGGATTGATTACGCGAACGCCCTTTATATTGGCCTACCTGGGTATCAGTTGAGGAAACTGCAGGTAATACAGAACCCTGTGGCAAGGTCTCTACTGAACATCCCAGGAAGATCAAGCATAAAGCAACATCTGCATGATCTTCACTGGCTGCCGGTGGCTGAAAGGGTTAGGTTCAAGGCCCTTACCCTGGCGCACGCAGCCTTGCACCATTCGGGCCCAGTATATCTCAGGAACCGGTTTAAGTTGTATGTGCCCCCAAGACAACTGCGCTCTGCGGCACAGTTTCTGGCGGTGATTCCGCGTTTTCGCCTCGCGAGAATGGGCGGTAGCTCCCTGGCCTATAAGGCAGCAGTGGCCTGGAACGCACTCCCCTTTGAACTTCGCTTCATACAAGATGCAAAGCTTTTCAGGCAACGCCTGAAAACGCTGCTTTTCGTATAATCTCCTTAGTTGACCCTCAGTTCACTTGCAAGGTACCGCGCCGGGACACTCCTGAGTAGCCGTGCGCGATATAAATGGATATAACATAACATAATGGAGTTCCTCCTTGCTCTTTCATCCCTTATTTTTTTTCTATTTCTCTACTTCCCTCATCTGTTTTAGATTTTGCACTTCTGGGAAATATTGTTCCTGGTTTGGTTAAATTTTCTTTTAAATCAGCATCCCTGATGCTTAGGATAATAACTATCCACTCTGCTGTATTAACCCATTGAAGTTTGTCTGGTTGTCACTGTTACTAGTAGAGGTAAACACCATTTGTTTTAGATTATTTTATTCTATAAATGACTCCAAGATGGGTAGGGTGGGCAGATTTTACAGCATTTCATGTAATCAGTATGTGATCCACCAAATCAAAATGTTGCTGCTTCATTACTCGTTACCACAACTTTATTAACCAATATCTATTCTAATAGGTAATCTTTGTTATTTGATCAATGTGTCATTGTTAAGGCGTGTCTACATCTTCAAGGTGATTTAGATGTGGTTTGTTGGAAGTTGGCTCTCTGTACTGTGTACCAAAATGAGGTGCACTGTGTAGAGAGTCCAGGTATCCTTTACTAGTGTACAGGGGCTTGCTTTAACAATCCCAAGGTGCTCTATTTGTGGTAGTGGGGTCAAGCAGCCATAAGCTTATCAGAGGATACTGTTAGGCGTTTGTTGCAAACAGTCAAGAAATGAGACACACTCAGTAAGGAAATCCAACACCAATTTATAAAAATTACACAGATTTTTATATTAATTTAGACACGATGATCTTCTAGATCACTTAATTACGTTTCAGGTTAACGATTTTCAGAAACATAGAGAATACAACTCTCACATTTGAAGCATGAGACTCGAACGCAGTAATGTTATCCTATGGGAGAAACATACACTGAATAGGGTCACTTGCAAATGACTTGCAGGACTGTTCTTCTAGACTTAAGGTAAGTAGGGGCCAAGGTCCAAGAAAGCACCAAGAGTTCAGGTTTACCTGCCCAGGGATGTCCGGGTGCAGAGGTGCTTTTAGCGGTGGTAGCCTCAAATGCTACATGTTGAAGTCAATGGGGAACAGTGGCTGCAAGGAGGGGACTGTGGGACCAGTCCGGCAGAACTCAAAGAGGGGCTCAGCTCTTGAAGGGCTCAGGACCACAAAGACACCATCGGTTTCAATGGACACGGGCTGGGGGGCTCGGTTGCATAGGTGTTTTGTCCAGCGTGTCGTTGAATTTGAGGCTCTCACAGTTCTCAGTGCACCGGCAGAAGAGTGAGAAGAACCACAGCAATATGACTTCTGGCATGGAGCTGGTCTCTGTTGGAGTCCCTCGTCGTACAGGTCGGTTTTGGCGGCGGTCGTGTTTGGACTTGATGCTTGCAATGGGCTCTGGTACCCCGGGTATTGGTGCAGGGAGCCTCCGGGGTGGATCAGCGTCTCAAAGACTGGATAGATTGACGGGGCTGACCTCCTGGACACTCGGTGACCTCCTCCTGGGTTGCTGCTGCATCGGTGGACTCGGTGGTCAGCAGATCAATGAACCGATCTGAGCAACAGTACAGATTTATTAAGACAGGGTGTTTGATACCAAACACCATAGGTTTCAGTGAAGCCATCATGTAACTGGGGAACTCTTAATGACCAGTACATATACTTTAGTGGCTTCCCTGTGCACTAGTACCATCCAGTAATTGAACTAGACAGCACAGGAGCATACCAGCTCATACATATATGTACTCACATGTAATATAATGCACCCTGCCTTAGGGCTACAAGGCCTGCTGTATGGGGTAACTAACATATATTAAATGCAGTGACTTTGGCATGGCACACAGTGAGTGTGCCATGTCGTGTTTTCACTCATGGTTTGCACCATGACACACAGTCTGCAATGGCAGGGTGCATGCAATTTGTATGGGGTCCCTTAGGGTGGCACAGTACATGCTGCAGCCCTTAGGGACCCTCTTTAGTACCCATGCCTTAGGTACCAGAGGTACCACTTTCTAGGGACTTACAGGGGTTCTAAAGTGTGTGCCAATTGTGTGCCAATTTGACCATTTTACCTTGTTTTTAGGGAAAGGGCACCAGGGCCTGGTTAGCAGGGTGCCAGTGCACATCAGTTGAAAAACATTAGTACCAGTGGCAACAAGTGGGGGTGACCATGACAAAAAAGGGGACTTTCCTACATGGTTTCCCTGGTTTACCTTTGATTTGAACAATATGAAAGGTGGCCAAAGTTAACTGTTGGTGCAGTGTTCCCCTTACAGTCTTGTATTTCTTTGCAATGTCCTTATTGTGCTTCAACCGGGATGAGGGTTAGCCACCAATGTCCTTCAAATGAAGGCTGTGCCCAATTCCACTTTTCACTCCTGGTGAGCAATTCAAGGATAAACCATCAAGTCCTGTAGTGTCCAAAGCATATTCTTTCATTTTCATTAGTTCCTTCTAGCCAACATGTGTGTAGTCAGGCTCCATATGCCTAGACTTCATCAGAGCTAAAAACGTGCTATCCACTCACCTGATTATGTCGCTAGAGTAGAGTTAAATTATTAATAATCCTCATTCATTTCTCCAGTGCTACAGAAGTAAAGTGAGCAAGTCACAATTCCAGTGATCAGAGATAACGGAGTACCATTCCATTCTCTGTGTGCACTTTTCAGAAATTGTGTCTTAATTTCAGACAAGTGACACAGAGAAAGGAATGATACTTTGGCCACGGGTCCTGGCCTGTGGTCAGGCCCTGCAAACCACCCTCGGCAGGCAGCCAACCCCAGCCATACACGGCCTTCAGCTGTGTGACGTGGGGTTGGCGGAAGGCAGTCAGCTCCCTGCTGCGGGAGAGGGTTGCGTGGCCCTGCTGACCTTAGGCCTGGCAAAGAGGCTGCACCGAAGTTGGACTGCACCTGCTGTTCCCTGGGCTAGCGAAGATATGACTCAGCCTGTGGTGTCTTGCTCATGGAGAAGTCCTCCCTGAAGCTCGGCCAGATACACAGACTCAGAGAGTCAGTTGACTGACTCCCTGTTCACAGCACAGGGCCACACAAGCTGAGAAAGCCAGCTTGGGCGAGTTGGTAGCTCAAATCACCAGATCGTCGCTCCTCGCCACAGTGCAGCCTAGGAGACCGAGTCCCCGCGCTCAAAATTTGCAACCAAGTCTGCTGGACCCGGGAGAGTTGTCGGGTTGTAGTTTGGTAACGCAGAAGGCGAGCTATTACCAAGAGAAGCAAAACGCTGGTTTCACTGTGACAGGAGACCAGTGGTCCTCTGGCGGCAGGACTTTTGCTGGACCAAAGAGGCCTTTGCAGGACATCGATCCCTGTGGCCTAAGTCGCCTCACCAATACAGTGGGCCAAGGAGCAGTCCCCATTTCTGCACAGCGTCTTCAGCATCATGTATTCCTTGGAACAGGGCCACTCCATAGAAGTTAATGGCAACTGGTGCCAAAGCTGGAACTGGACTGGAGACTGCTTTTCATGCAAAGGTAGATGTTAATTTGGACCTTGTGGGTCCCCTTGACTGGCTGTCCACTGGAGTTGGCCTCCCAAAGTACTTCTAAGTAACAGCATAATCGGGCGGAGCTTGCGTGCGATGCAGATGGCTGCCTGAGTGTGAAGCTCCACGCTACCATCCCACTATTCATCACATATCCGGCATCTGCTCGCTCAAAAAGGCCAAACTGGGGCTGATCGGAGCACTTTACGCACTGTGGAACGTAGCGATCTGCCTCGGCACCAGATGCTCCCCTGGACGGCGGAGATCGAGACCCTGCCCGGTGTGCGACCCGCATGGGCCGAGATCCCCGGACTGGAGTAGAAGGGGAGCCGCCCAGACGCCCGGCGAGCAGATGTGAGGCGCTGCCCTGGAGACCAGCTTGGGTGCTGCGCGAACGGCTGGAGTGGCCGAGCTCTGCGGCAAGATCACCCACCGCGACCTGAGTGAAAAGCGAAGCGGCTCGCAGTTACGGGGCAAAGGAGAGCGAGCGGCCCAGGTGCGAGACAACGGAGGAAGGCTGCGAGAAAGAGACTGGGAGCGGTCGATGTGCCTACTGAGGTAGAGGCGGCGAGGAGGTGCATGCGCCTGCAGTGGGTCCCCTCATCTTGAAGAGAGTGTGCTCCCTCAAGTCCGGTGGCGCTGTGGGCTGGACTGTGTATGCTCGTTCGCGGTGCGGGGGATGCGACCCGCAATTTGGGCCTTGGAGGTGCGGAGGAAGAAGCTAAAGCAGCTTGGCTGGTGAGTCCATTTTGCCCCACTGCTGGTTAGTGGAGGCCCCGGCTGCGAGTGTGGGGGCTCCCCTGCGCTGCCCCCTGCATTGGATGGCTGGAGTCACCAGTGAAAAGCAGTGGAGCTGAAAGAGAGGGCTCCCGGCTCCCGGGGAGCCTAGAAAGAGATAACCAGACACGGACGCCGCACGAAAGAGCCGGTTTTGAGGCAGATATTTTGGATGGATGAGCGCTTGACAAATCAGAGGGTGGGGCGGCTACTGACTATGTCAAGGTGTTCGGCCCTGTTGCCTGGCGAGCGCTGTGCCCCCAGCAGAGACTGTGGCGCACTGCCCCCAGAATTGGAGGTAGAAAGGCAGTACCTGTGTTGGCAATAGCCGGGTGGCGCACTGCGCTAAAGCCCCTTCCCCGCTGCGGCCCAACCTCCACGTATGGATAATCTGAGGTAGCACTTGAGTGGCATCGCTGAGCTGGTGACCTGCGGCCACAGTCTGGCGTGAAGACGTAGTAGCTGGCCTGCCAGAGATAAATCCCTGAACAAGCCTGGGCTCAGAGCAGTGACTATCGGTGAACTGACGCCTGATTCCAGTGGGGTGCGCTGAAGCTGTCGAAGCCGGATTGGGAGCCTGCGGTCCTTCCACCTGACGACTAGCGACGGTGCAGTCGAAATGGGCAAAGTTGATAAGACCCAGCAGTAGAAAACCTTCGACCAAAGGAAGACCAAGGTACGCGACGCAGCCACGGACGACGGAGATGCCGCACAGGAGCATCCCCAGGAGGAAACTGATGGCGACATCCGCTCCATGCTGGCCGCGATGGAAAAAGGCTTACAAGGCAGCCTCTCTGTGCTGGGTACAAAGATGGACTCCCTCTCCTACCGACTAGACAGAATGTCCGAGAGACTGGACAAGCATGCAGAGCAGTTAGACATGTCTGAGCGTCGCATCACGGAGGTTGAGGAGGCACAGACCACGTTGGACGCCGAACATAAGCAACTGGGAAGAGTGATGCAGGTCCTACAGGATAAAACGGAGGACCTGGAAGCGCGTTCCCGTCGCAGTAACCTGAGGATCACGGGCCTTCCGGAATCGACCCAAACTGGCAACATGGAACACTTTGTGGAAAAGTTGCTGGTAACGCTCCTTGGTAGTGAAACCTTCTCCCCCATGTTTGTTGTCGAGAGGGCGCATCGCTCCCTGGGCCCTCGCCCAGCGCCTGGAGCACCCCCAAGACCGATAATAGCGAAGCTTCTGAATTACCGAGACACGGATTCGGCGCTGAAGGCGGCCAGAGACAAACAGTCCTTGCAATACGAAGGGTCCACGTTGTTGCTGTTTCCAGACTTCACGCTTAAAGTGCAGGAAGCACGCAGACAGTTTGCCCCATTGAAGAAGCAGCCAAGAGACCGCAATATAGACTATGCCATGTTGTACCCAGCCAGGCTTAGAGTCAATCGACAGGGCCAGTCACGAATATTCACTGACCCAAAAGCCCTGCAGAAAGCCCTGAAGGAATGGTCTACGGAAGAGCGTCGCAGCCCGGTGCATGGTGCCCCGGAAGGTGCAGAGGGTGGCCGATTGGATGATCAGGACTGAACTCTGGATGATTCCACTGACAGATAAGATTGTTAATTTTGGGGCGGTTTGGGGGGACCCAAAGAGATAATATAAGAGGGAGTCGCGCATAACCGCGATTAACTAAGCTGTTGTTGCATGGACGATATAAGGGGGATGTATAATTACAGTGAATCAGTAGAGATGCTGTTTGCATTGCGTTGTTTATGGAAACCCTAGGAGCACGAGGGAGCGGGGGGGTCAGGGACACCTATAAGTTGCAGATGCACAATAGTTGCTGGATGGAGTGCAGAGCGGCAACTTGATTGGGTTTCGAAATGTTACCTTGTTCAGCGAGCAACATCTGCCACGTGTGAAGCACACATCTGGGGAGGGAGGGGGACTGTCCCTTTGATTCAAAGTGTAGTTGGTCACGTTTGATGTTTATACCCATGGATCTGAAAGAGACACGTTAGTGATAGATTCCTTACCTTAGAATATCCCCAGGCGTCAGGCTGGATCCGGAAAGTTTTGCGTAGCAGTACCCTTGCGCGTCGGTAGGCGGCGTCGTGCGGCTCCGCGTCCGTCGCCGGCGTCGTGATCGCCGGGATGACGTCGCGGGCAGTACTTAGGCGCCGCCCTGCGCGCTGACGTCAGTTCTTCTTTTCCGCGCCAGCAAGCGCAGATCCGGGAAGAGCAGTGCCCTGGTCAATTTTTGACCATACTTTTGGTGATTTTTTCACTGTTTTTTTCCATCTTAAGGTGTCGTAGGGATACCCGGCTTCAAGCGATGCGGCGCCTGTGCGCGGATGATGTCCGTCACCGACCCGCATTGGGAGTGTCTCTTCTGCCTCGGCCGAGGCCACGACACCGAGTCTTGTCCCGAATGCCAGGCCCTCAACCCGAAAGCTTTGCGAGAGCGGTCTCGAAAGCTCCTCGAGGCCCGGCATTCGGCTCCACGGAGGCCCCGGTCGCGTGAGAGGTCCAGGGGTCGCCGCGGAGTGCACACCGGTCGCCGGGCGTCGAAGTCTTCTTCGTCCGGTAAGTCTAAGCACAAGAAGTCCAAGAAGCATCGTCGCTCTCGGACTTCGCTCGCCGGTCTCGCGACTCGGCTGAGGCCCCTCCCGGCACCGTCCCCGCCCCGCGGCCCCGGACTTGCCTGTGGAGTCGCCCCCGCCATACCCGCCCTTCCCGGGTTCGGGGGCGGATCCGGCCAAGGTACAGGAGTTCCTGTCGGCCATGGCCCGCCTCTTCGGGCCTTCAGGCCCCTCCGGTGCGCCCTTCGGGCCCCGCGGGCCCTGATGGGGCTGCTCCGCGCCGCCGGCGGCTCCGGCCCCGGCGTCGCCCGTGCCTCCAGCCTCGATCCCGGCTCCGGCTTCGGCCCCGGCCTCGATCCCGGCTCCACAACCCCCATCGACGCTGGTCGACCTCACGACACCTCCGCCGGCGCCGATGTCTCCGGTGCCGTTCTCGACGCCGCCCTGGGCTCCGGGCGGCGTCGTCCCCCAGTTCCTTCCGGCCCGGACATGGACCCGGAGCGACGCCGCTCGACGCCGGCTCCGGCGCCGATGGGACCTTGGGTCCCAAATGTCCCTCCTCCTCCTTATTTTGAACCAGAGGAGGACCAGGAGGACTGGGAGGGGTCTGATGACCCTCTGACGCGCAACTGTCAGTATGATGAGGACTGGACAGAGAGTCTAGGGGAGGCCAGTGGTCTGGATACTCTCCCTGACACTGGCATGCTGTCTCCTCCCGTGGCTACGGAGGAGGGGGCCAATTTTGGTACGGTGTTGCGTAGGGCTGCTGGGGCCTTACGTCTCCAGCTCCCTACTTTGACGGTCAAGCCTAACATCTTGACAGAGGTGCTTCAGCCGGCAGCCTCCTCTGCGGAGACTGTGCTGCCGTTTAACGACGCCCTCACTGACGTTCTTTGGGCGCCTGGTCCAAGCCCAACACAGGGGCTCCTGTGGATCGGAACGTGTCACGACGCCATCGCCCCGCTCCGGGCGACCCCTGTTTCTTTCTGTCCACCCCACTCCTGAGAGCTTGGTTGTCCAAGCCTCCGCTTCCCAAACCGCCTTCCCTACCGCTCCTCCGGATAGGGAATCCAAACGCCTGGATCAGTTTGGGAAGAAAGGTTTTTCTTCCTCCAGTGCTGGCTTGCGGTCCGTTAACACCGCTTGTCTTTTGGGCCGATATACCCACTCCCTGTGGGATTCGGTGGCGGATGTTTTGCCCCAGTGCCCTGAGGAGGTCCAGGCACTGCTTTCCCGCGCCATTGCGGAAGGAAGGGATGCGGCCAAATACACTATCCGTTGTGGCCTTGACACCGCCGACTCGCTGGGCAGGTCAATTGCAACGACGGTGGCGCTCCGACGCCACGCCTGGCTGAGAACCACTGGTTTTTCAGGGGATGTCCAGAATACTCTCATGGACATGCCCTTTGATGGAGTCGGTCTTTTTGGGTCCAAAGCAGACCATGCGTTGGAGCGCTTTAAGGACTCACGGGCTACTGCCAAGTCCCTGGGCCTTTCTGCTACACGCCCTCCGCTGCCTTCTGCTTTTCGCCCCTATCGTGGCCACGGTAGGGCGCCCTTCACGTCAGCAGCCCAGCCACCGGCCCGCGCAGCAGGCGTCTTCGCGTGGCCGAGGACGTGGATTCCGCCGTGGCGGATCGGGCAACCAGCGTGCGGGTCAGGCCACCACCTCCAACCCGTCCGCGGCCTCCAAGCCCTCCTAGTCCCTCCTTTCAGGTGCACGGCACGCCAGTAGGGGCAGGGTCCGCCATCACCTTCCCCACTGGCGCACCATCACCTCGGACAGGTGGGTCTTGGACATTGTCCGAAGGGGCTACTCCCTCCCCTTCGAGACCACCCCCCAGCCATGCCACCTCAATTCCACCGCATGTCAGGGGATCACTTGGTGCTTCTACAGAAGGAAGTCACGGCCCTCTTGACCAAGAGGGCCATCGAGCATGTTCCGACCCCAGAAGTAGGGCGTGGTTGCTACTCCCACTACTTTCTGGTGCCCAAAAAGGACAAGGAGGACATGCGTCCTATCTTGGACCTCCGGAACGGCAATCGCTTCCTCCGGAAGGAGAAGTTCAAGATGCTCACCCTAGCTCAGGTCTTGACTGCCCTCGACCCTGGAGACTGGTTGGTAGCGTTGGACTTGCAGGACGCGTATTTCCACATCCCCGTCCTACCGGCCCACCGGCGTTACCTTCGGTTCACGGTAGGCCCCGAGCATTTTCAGTTCACCGTGCTCCCTTGGCCTTACCAGTGCCCCTCGGGTGTTCACGAAAGTGATGGCGGTGGTCGCAGCTCATCTGCGCCGGGCAGGGGTTTCAGTCTTCCCCTACCTCGACGACTGGCTGCTGAAGGCGGGCTCGTCCCAGGCAGTCGTCTCCCACCTCCAGACTACGGCCGAACTCCTGCACTCGCTGGGGTTCTCCATCAATGTGCCGAAGTCGCATCTGATTCCTTCTCCACAGCTCCTTTTCATCGGAGCAGTTCTGGACACGACGCAGTTTCGGGCCTATCCTCCCGAACGGCGAGTCCGGGATATTCAGGCTATGATTCCGATCTTCGGCCTTTATCCTGGGTTTCGGTACGGATGACCCTGAGGCTGCTGGGCCTCATGGCCTCCTGCATCCTGCTGGTCAATCATGCCAGATGGCATATGCGGGCTCTGCAGTGGGACCTGAAGTTCCAGTGGGCGCAGCACCAGGGCAACCTGTCCGATCACGTCCAGATCTCGGCGGGGACTGCAAAACAGTTGCAGTGGTGGCTCTCGAACCGGCAATGGGTCATGGGCAGATCCCTCTCCCTTCCCCAGCCAGAGCATACAGTTGTGACGGACGCGTCCCTTCTGGGATGGGGCGGTCACATGGGAGAGGCGGAGATCAGAGGCCTCTGGTCTCCGGCGGAGTCCCGGCTCCATATCAACATTCTGGAGCTCCGGGCGATCCGGCTTGCACTCAAGGCATTCCTTCCCTCTGTCAAAGGGAAGGTAGTGCAGGTGTTCACAGACAACACCACCGCCATGTGGTACTGCAACAAACAGGGCGGGGTGGGGTCTTGGACCCCTTTGTCAGGAGGCTCTGCGCCTCTGGACATGGCTGGAACATCAGGGCATGTTCCTGATGGTTCAACACCTGGCAGGTTCTCTGAACGCCAGGGCGGACGAACCTCAGCCGCAGGTGCATGATGGATCACGAATGGCGTCTTCACTCAGAAGTGGCGCAAGGACTCTTTCTACAGTGGGGAGAGCCTTGGTTAGATCTATTCGCCATCGAAGAGAACGCGCAATG
The DNA here is from genome assembly GCA_963921515.1 of Calotriton arnoldi. Classification (NCBI taxonomy): domain Eukaryota; kingdom Metazoa; phylum Chordata; class Amphibia; order Caudata; family Salamandridae; genus Calotriton; species Calotriton arnoldi. The sequence goes on along the minus strand of CAWUFW010005341.1, from coordinate 170,273 downwards.
TCATCAGTTCTGCGCGTTGGAATTTCCAAGGCGGCACTCGCTCGGCGACGCTTTTCGTCGCGAGTGGAGTTGCGGTCTGTTGTACGCCTTTCCGCCTATACCACTTCTACCCAGAGTGTTGAAGAAGATTCGGCACGACCGGGCCCAAGTCATTCTTGTGGCTCCGGACTGGGCTCGAAGAGTTTGGTATCCCGAGCTACTCAGTATGAGCATAGATCCCCCGATCCGTCTGCCTCTTCGGGAGGATCTTCTGTCGCAGCAGCAGGGGACGGTCCTCCACCCGAACCTGTCCAGTCTACACCTGCTTGCGTGGAGATTGAGCGGCGGCAGTTGATTCCTTTCGACTTGCCTCCCGAAGTTTGTGATGTGATTCTGGCAGCCAGGCGTCCCTCCACTAAGGTGGTATACGCCTGCAGGTGGAACAAATTTGTGGCATGGTGCACAGCAAAGGCTGTGGATCCCCTTTCTGCCCCTCTTTCTGAGGTCCTTCTGTTCCTTCTCTCTCTGGCCCAACAGGGTTCTGCCCTGGGTACCATCAAGGGTTATCTTTGTGCTATCTCGGCCTTCCTCAGGCTCCCTGATCAGCCCTCCCTTTTCAAGTCCCCTGTTGTTAACAGGTTCTTAAAAGGCATTACTCACCTCTTCCCTCCTGTTCCGTTTGTAATGCCTCAGTGGGACTTGAACTTGGTTCTTACCTTTTTAATGTGCGCTCCCTTTGAGCCTCTGCATAACTGTCCTCTTCGTCTTCTGACTCTGAAGACTGCCTTTCTGGTGGCCATCACCTCCGCTCGGCGGGTGAGTGAGCTCCAGGCTCTATCTTGCAAACCTCCCTTTCTGTCTGTTCATCCAGACAAGGTTGTTCTTCGGACGCGTCCGTCCTTCTTGCCAAAGGTGGTTACTGCTTTCCACATTGGGCAGACCATCACTTTGCCCACCTTCTTTCCGCCTCCGCATCCTTCCAGAGAGGAAGAGAGGCTCCACCGTCTGGACCCAAAACGTGCGCTCTCCTTCTATATCGACCGCACAAAACACTTCCGGGTGGATGACCAGCTCTTTGTTGGCTACGTGGGCGCCAAAAAGGTCGGGCGGTGCACAAGAGGACCGTCTCCCGCTGGGTTACCTTGTGCATCAAGACCTGCTATTCTTTGGCCAAGAAGGAGCCTCCTGTTGGGCTGCGTGCCCATTCCACCAGGGCAACGGCTGCTACCACGGCCTTGGGCCGCGGTGTTCCGCTGCCGGTTATCTGTCAGGCAGCTACGTGGGCCTCGCTGCACACGTTTACTAAGCATTACTGCCTTGACAGTCAGGTCCGGAGGGACGGCTTCTTTGGCCGTTCTGTCCTCCAGGACTTCCTTGTCTGATCTTTGTTCGCAGACCCACCACCGGGGTTAGTATTGCTGGGGTATCTATTCTAAGGTAAGGAATCTATCACTAACGTGTTCTTTCAGATGCACAAGTTACTAACTTGTGTAACGATATATCTGTAAGAGACAGTAGTTAGTGATAGATTCCTTACCGCCCACCCATCCTCCCCGTTCTGCGAACTGATTTCTAGGGTTAAGGACATCCCTTTCAGGGCCCTAGTATTTTTCAGACACCTGTGTCAGCTTCTTGCATGGCTCTGCTGTTCCTGGCGCGGAAAGTCGTGTACAGAACTGACGTCAGCGCGCAGGGGCGGCGCCTAAGTACTGCCCGCGACGTCATCCCGGCGATCACGACGCCGACGACGGACGCGGAGCCGCACGACGCCGCCTACCGACGCGCAAGGGTACTGCTACGCAAAACTTTTCCGGATCCAGCCTGACGCCTGGGGATATTCTAAGGTAAGGAATCTATCACTAACTACTGTCTCTTACAGATATATCGTTACACAAGTTAGTAACTTGTGCAACGGGGGGATGGTTTGTTGATATCTCGTCCAGGCACAGTTGGGGAAGGCCTGGCGTGGGTGGGGGGTAGGAGGGGACGACGACACAGTTGGCAGGACACATTTTCAGGGCACCACATTGTCTGCATAATGAAAGCGCTAAATGCAATTCCCAATGGCAGGAATGGATAAACCAGTTATACCGGAGCGAGCTGCAGCGCGCAGCGATTCCCACAGGGCGGCAGCGCATGGTAAGCTTCGGGCACTCACATGGAATGTGAGGGGTCTTAACGACCACAGGAAATTACGTAAGGTACTGGCATACTTGATGAGGCACGACGTAGATATAGCGCTGCTGCAGGAGACGCATCTACCCCTAGATAGCCCCATGTTGCGTACCAGGGGACTGTCCGACCGCATACATGCTGCAGGCTTCACCACACATGCGCGCGGGGTCCTTACTTGGGTAAACCCCAGGGCCTCCCTCACGCTGGAACCAGTAGACACCGACGGTGACTGGCGCTACGTCATATCTAGATGTCGTGGCAGAGGCCAGGATATGCTCATAGTCAATATATATGGCCCCAATTATGATAATCCCAATTTTTATACCGCTTTAGCTAATAGAGTAAGTGAATGCGGTGAGGGGCACCAACTATGGGGGGGAGACCTTAATTTAGTCTTAAACCAGCAGCGGGACAGGTCGGGGGGGCCGGAGAGGCGTGTTACGGCGGCGGCTCGAGCTGTGATGGACATAATGTTCCAGCAGGACTTGCGCGATGTGTGGCGGCAGAGGTTCCCGGACAAAGGGGGTTACACGCATTACTCAGCGTACAATGAGTTGCACACTCGTATAGATTATTGGTTGGCCTCGAGGCAGCTGTCTGAACGCACCTGGTCCTGCGAGGTGCTGCCCCGTACGCTGTCAGACCACTCCCTGGTACTGTTAGTTTTAGAAGCGCCTCAGAAAATCATCCCACCATTCACTTGGAGATTCCCACCTTATTCCCTGCTGGATGCAGTATTTAAAGAAGAACTAGCAGAGGCAATCGAAACTTATTTTGATACAAATGTGGGTTCGGTTGACAGCTTCCAGGTGGTTTGGGAGGCGTTCAAGGTTTACATCCGTGGAGTGGCAATAGCTAAACACTCCGGTGTCCTTAGAGCGATTCGTCAGAAACTAACAGATTTGGAAAAGAATTTAGCTAATCTAGAAGCGACCCTTCGGATTAGTACGGATGAGGCTGTTCTGACAGAATTCAAAGCACAGCTAGAGGAATACCACGAAACGGCAGGTGCGGAAATAAAGCATCTTGGAAAATACGCCACAGCTCGCGCGTATGGAGAGGGTGAGCGGCCGGGCGCAATACTAGCCCAGTTGCTGAAGAAACGGCGAGATAAGACAGTGGTAGCCGAGATCAGGTCGGCGGAGGGGGACATGCTAGTCGACAAGGCGACCATAGCGGGGAGGTTTAGGCAGTATTACTCGCAGCTCTACACTACTCGTAGCGGTGGTACTGAGGCGGAAATTTTGGCATTTTTAACTCCTATTAAACTTCCATGGTTAACAAACACGCATCGTGAATTTCTGATGCGACCACTGGAAAGGGAAGAAATCACTCTGGCGTTGACTAGCATCAAATCGGGTAGCGCCCCAGGTATAGACGGTCTCACAGTTGGTTTTTACAAGGCGAATCTAGACCTCTTGCTCCCGCACTTAGTTGCTCTTTTTGAGGACATAAGTGAATCAGGCACCATGCCTCCTTCGATGAGAGAGGCGATAATAGTGGCTGTCCTGAAGCCGGGCAAGTCCCCAGAGGACTGCGCGTCCTACCGCCCGCTGTCCTTACTTAACGTTGACACAAAAATTTTCGCAAAGATTCCAGCGAACAGACTGGTGCCATTGATTCTGACGCTAGTGGCCCCGGAGCAGGCGGGGTTCGTCCCGGGTCGTAACCTTTCCTATAATTTGCGAACGGTCTTTGGTGCGGTGCAGCACACTAAGCCGGAGATCCACGCAGTAGCAGTCTTTCTCGACATGGAGAAAGCCTTCGATGAGACAGGTGTTAACGAGGATGGGTTTGGGGGAAGTTTTTTTGCAGCTTATAGGTGTATTATACAATGCGCCCACAGCCCGGATTAAAATTGGTGATCTGGTGACTGAAGCGATACATATAACCAGGGGCACGCGGCAGGGTTGCCCGCTGTCACCGATACTGTACGCCCTTGTGGCAGAACCGTTGGCTTGTGCGCTCCGAGAATACCATAGGTACAAAGGTTTGCGCTTCCCGGGTTACGAACTAATTGTCTCCACTTACGCGGATGACACGCTCCTATATATCCGAGATCCCGAGCGTAACCTTTCCTCTGTACTGCGCGAGGTAGTGCGCTTTGGAGTGGTTTCGGGGCTGCAGGTTAATTGGACGAAGTCGATTATATTCCCCCTCACCTCCGCCACGACACAGTTTGAGCCAGACTATCCGTTGCAATGGTCGATGGATTCGGTCCGATACCTGGGAATCCAGGTCCACACTGACTCTGAGGTTGTATTTAGGGAAAACTACGGTGTTGCGATCAGTAAACTCGAGGCAGAAGTAGAACGTTGGATCAGACTACCGCTATCCCTGCTGGGCAGGGTTTCCATCATGAAAATGGTCATACTGCCCCGTTTTCTGTTTCTATTTAATAATATCCCATTGGTACTCCCAAGCGAATTTTTTAAACGGCTCACAACACTGATGGTTAAATTAGCTTGGGCTGGCAAGCAACCATGTGTCAAGTGGAAAAACCTCACCTTACCGTATCACTTGGGTGGTCTGGGGGCGCCAGATTTGGACTTGTACTATAGGGCTGCCCAAAGCGCACAAGCATACCATTGGATACATGGCCCGCCGGACACCCCTCACTTACGCATTGAGAGTGTGGCCGCCTCCCCTCGCCCGTTGCCTGCCCTGCTGTTTTCATTTCCTGACCGGAGGACGGGGATTCTAGATTCAGTGAATGCGACGACGCACGCATGGCACCACCTTCTAAAGCTTCAGGCTGGAGCTCTCATGTATTCCCCGCTTGCCCCACTAAACTGGTGCCACTGGTTGCCCCCTTGCAGGGAGGGGGGGGTTGTGAGTGTGCTTAACTCAATACAGGTCCGGACTATTGGGGATCTATTTGAGGAGGGCACAGTGAGACGATGGGATGACTTGGAGTTTGGGGACGTCGCACCCTTCTCTCCTTACTAAATTTCAATACCACAGAACACGGCATGTAATGCTGCAAATTTTAGGGGGGAACTGTCAGAACCGCCGGAACTGGAGGCCTTGTCTTACGTTATAAAACCAGACGCCCCGACACACATAGTATCTCAAATTTACAAACTGACTATGTCCTACAGGGCGAACCACTTTACCAAGGCTCGTTTATCTTGGCATTGAGATTTGGACAGAGACATTGATGACGCGATGTGGACGTACTGCTGCACCAGCACGAAACGCATTTCCCTAAATGGAAGGCACAGACTGATTCATTTCAAATATTTGAATAGGGTGTACTATACCCCAGAAAGATTGTGCAGGTATGGCCTCAGAGAGGAAGCGCGGTGTGAGCGCTGTAATGAGCAATTGGCTGATTTTATGCATGTGGCGTGGAGTTGCCCGGGGATTGCCAAATTTTGGGAACGAGTACATGATGAATTGGCTGCGGTGACCGGACGGGAGCTCGTGCCGGATCCGGCGCTGGCCCTACTAGGCTGCTCAAAATCTGTACCCAAAGAAGTTCGCAGACTAGTAGATATGGGCCTGCTCTTAGCCAGGCGCAGGGTAGCGATCTGCTGGTCGAGGGGGCCGACACCTACTATAGCACAATGGACAATAGACATGCTATACTGCAGTACTCAAACGGAGAACTATAGTGACCTCCTCCCTCCCCGTTCCAGACCGAAGAATTTTTGGGCACTATACAAAACATACAGAGATGCTAGGGAAAGGGGGGACACCACCACTGATGAGACACCAACAGAATTGAGAGAGGCCAACCTAGGTACCTAGTGGCACGAGGGTGGACACGTGGGGTCGCGATGGAAACACATTGCGCGTCAGAGAAGCAGAGCGAGACCTGGGACTATCGCCTGTGCGCGTAAGGGGGTGAACTGGGTACATGGGAGCGGGGTAGACAAGATGAGGGGTGCCCGCGGACAGCAAACGGGACGGAGGTGTCGCTTCCCAGCTGCCAGTTTTGGGAATTATGATGTATGACTACTGAACAATTCTGTACTATTCACCGTTATATGGAATGATATGTGTCCTTTGCTTGATTTGTACAAACTAATAAAGGTTTAAAAAAAAAAAAAAAATGTCGCCCTGAGTAAGCCACAAGGTAGGGTGTCTAGTATTTAGAAGTGAAATATGTACGAAGTTCATGTTGGTATGTTCCTACAGTGACTAGCCCACAAAAGCTATTTGCACTGTAAAGGGCTGTAACTGATCATATGAGAAAAACTGGAGTGCAAATAAAATATTTTTGTTAACTTTGGGGGGGAAAAAGTAACAGCATAATCCTTGAGGTAACTTTTTGCTGAAAAAGTTTCTAAGTATCTGAAGAGACACGTTAGTGACAGATTCCTTACCTTAGAATATCCCCAGGCGTCAGGCTGGATCCGGAAAGTTTTTGCGTAGCAGTACCCTTGCGCGTCGGTAGGCGGCGTCGTGCGGCTCCACGTCCGTCGTCGGCGTCTGGATCGCCGGGATGACGTCACGGGCAGTACTTAGACGCCGCCCCTGCGCGCTGACGTCAGTTCTTCTTTTTCCGCGCCAGTAAGCGCAGATCCGGGAAGAGCAGTGCCCTAGTCATTTTTTGACTATCTTTTTGGTGATTTTTCACTGGTTTTTCTCCACGAGTCTCTCGACTCTGTGGTCGTATGATGTAGATCACAGACCCGCATTTAGAGTGTCTCTACTGTCTCGGCCGCGACCATGACACGAAGTCGTGCCCCGACTGCCGGGCCTTGCACCCGAAGGCTTTGCGAGAGCGGTCTCGAAAGCTCCTCGAGGTCCGGCAGTCGGCTCCGCGCCACACCAAGCCCGGTCACGTGAGAGGTCGAGGGGCCGGTCGCACTCCTCCGGTAAGTCAAAGCATAAAAAGTCTAAGAAGCGTCATCGCTCCACGACTTCGCCTCGCCGGTCTCGCGACTCGGCTAAGGCTCCTGTCGGCACCGTCCCTGCGGCTCCGGGAGTGCCTGTGGAGCCGCCCCCGCATTAGCCGTCCTTCCCGGGTTCGGGGGCGACTCCGGCCGAGATACAGGAATTCCTGTCGGCCATGGCCCGCCTCTTCGGGCCTCAAGGTCCCCCCGGTGCGCCTTCGGGCCCCGCGGGCCCTGATGGGGTTTCCCCGGCGCCGACGACGACTCCGGTCCCGGCGCCGCCTGTCACACCAGCCTCGGTCCCGGCTTCGGCCCCTACCTCGATCCCGGCTCCGGTGCTGCCGCAACCCCCATCGACGCCGGTTGACCTAACTACACCGGCGCCGATGTCTCCGGTGCCGTTTCCGATGCCGCCCGGGGCTCCGGGCGGCGTCGTTCCCCGGTTCTCTCCGGATCCGGACACGGCGCCGGACCAGCGTCGCTCGACGCCTGCTCCGACGCCGTTGAGACCTTGGGTCCCGCGTGTCCCTCCTTCTCCTTATTTTGAACCTGAGGAGGACGAAGAGGACTGGGAGGGGTCGGAGGACCCTCTCACACAGCAGTGTGAGTACGAACAGGACTGGGCTGCGGAACTTGGGGATGCCAGTGGGCTGGACACCTCCCTGACCCTGGCATGCTATCTCCTCCTTCCGTGGCAACGGAGGAGGGAGCAAATTTTGCAACGGTGTTGCGTAGAGCAGCTGGGGCCTTACACCTCCAATTGCCTACAGTGGCCGTCAGGACTAACCTCCTGACGGAAGTGCTTCAGCCGGCGGCTACCTCCTCGGAGCCACTGCTGCTGTTTAATGACGCACTTTCTGACGTTCTTTGGGCACCTGGTCAAAGCCCGCCACAGGGGCTCCTGTGGATAGGAACGTGGCCCGACGCCATCGCCCCGCTCCGGGCGACCCCCTGTTCCTCTCCCAACACCCCACTCCTGAGAGCTTGGTTGTCCAAGCCTCTGCTTCCCAAACCGCCTTCCCTACCGCTCCTCCGGATAGGGAATCCAAACGCCTGGATCAATTTGGGAAGAAGGTCTTTTCTTCCTCCAGTGCTGGCTTGCGGTCTGTCAACACCACTTGCCTTTTGGGCCGGTATTCCCACTCTCTGTGGGACTCGGTGGTGCAAAATTTGCCCCAGTGTCCTGAGGAGGTCCAGACACTGCTTTCCCGCGCCATTGCGGAAGGAAGAGATGCGGCTAAATTCACCATTCGATGTCGCCTTGATACCGCCGACTCGCTGGGTAGATCAATTGCAACGACAGTGGCGCTGCGCCGTCACGCCTGGCTGAGAACCACTGGTTTCTCGGGTGATGTCCAGAACACTCTTATGGACATGCCCTTTGATGGGGTCGGTCTTTTTGGGAACAAGGCAGACCATGCGCTGGAGCGTTTTAAGGACTCACAGGCTACGGCCAAGTCCCTGGGCCTTTCTGCTGTACGCCCTCCGCAGCCATCTGCTTTTCGCCCCTTTCGTGGTCACAGAAGGGGCGCCCAGTCACGTCCACTGCCCAGCCACCGACCCGCGCAGCAAGCGTCTTCGCGTGGCCGAGGACGTGGATCCCGCCGTGGCGGGTCAGGCAACCAGCGTGCGGGTCAGACCACCAACCCCGCCCCGTCCGCTGCCTCCAAGCCCTCCTAGTCCTTTCTTTCAGGTGCACAGCACGCCAGTAGGGGGCAGGGTCCGCCATCACCTTCACCACTGGCGTGCCATCACCTCGGACAGGTGGGTCTTGGACATTGTCCGAAGGGGCTACTCCCTCCCCTTCGAGACCACTCCCCCAGCCATGCCACCTCAATTCCACCGCATGTCAGGGGATCACTTGGTGCTTCTTCAGAAGGAAGTTGCGACCCTCTTGGCCAAGAGGGCCATCGAGCGCGTTCCGACCCCAGAAGTAGGACGTGGTTGCTACTCCCACTACTTTCTGCTGCCCAAAAAGGACAAGGAGGACATGCGTCCTATCTTGGACCTCCGGAACATCAATCGCTTCCTCCGGAAGGAGAAGTTCAAGATGCTCACCTTAGCTCAGGTCTTGACTGCCCTCGACCCTGGAGACTGGATGGTAGCGTTGGACTTGCAGGACGCTTATTTCCACATCCTCGCCCTGCCGGCCCACCGGCGTTACCTGCGGTTCATGGTGGGCCTCGAGCATTTTCAATTCACCGTGCTCCCCTTTGGCCTCACAAGTGCCCCTCGGGTGTTCACGAAAGTGATGGCGGTGGTCGCAGCTCATCTGCGCCGGGCCGGGGTTCCAGTCTTCCCTACCTCGACGACTGGCGGCTGAAGGCGGGCTCGTCCCAGGCAGTCGTCTCCCACCTCCAGACTACGGCCGAACTCCTGCACTCGCTGGGGTTCTCCATCAATGTGCCGAAGTCGCACCTGATTCCTTCTCCACAGCTCCTTTTCATCGGAGCAGTTCTGGACACGACGCAGTTTCGGGCCTATCCTCCCGAACGGCGAGTCAGGGATATTCAGGCTATGATTCCGATCTTTCAGCCTCTATCCTGGGTTTCGGTACGGATGACCCTGAGGCTGCTGGGCCTCATGGCCTCCTGCATCCTGCTGGTCGATCATGCCAGATGGCATATGCGGGCTCTGCAGTGGGACCTGAAGTTCCAGTGGGCGCAGCACCAGGGCAACCTGTCCGATGACGTCCAGATCTCGGAGGGGACTGCAACACAGTTGCAGTGGTGGCTCTTGAACCGGCAATGGGTCATGGGCAGATCCCTCTCCCTTCCCCAGCCAGAGCACACAGTGGTGACTGACGCGTCCCTTCTGGGATGGGGCGGTCACATGGGAGAGGCGGAGATCAGAGGCCTCTGGTCTCCGGCGGAGTCCCGGCTCCATATCAACCTTCTGGAGCTCCGGGCGATCCGACTTGCACTCAAGGCATTCCTTCCCTCTGTCAAAGGGAAGGTAGTGCAGGTGTTCACAGACAACACCACTGCCATGTGGTACTGCAACAAACAAGGCAGGGTGGGGTCGTGGACCCTATGTCAGGAGGCTCTGCGCCTCTGGACATGGCTGGAACATCAGGGCATCTTCCTGATGGTTCAACACCTGGCAGGTTCCCTGAACGCCAGGGCAGACGAACTCAGCCGCAGGTGCATGATGGATCACGAATGGCGTCTTCACTCGCAAGTGGCGCAAGGACTCTTTCTACAGTGGGGAGAGCCTTGGTTAGATCTATTCGCCACCGAAGAGAACGCGCAATGTCATCAGTTCTGCGCGTTGGAATTTCCAAGGCGGCACTCGCCGGCGACGCTTTCGTCGCGAGTGGAGTTGCGGTCTGTTGTACGCTTTTCCGCCTATACCACTTCTACCCAGAGTGTTGAAGAAGATTCGGCGCGACCGGGCCCAAGTCATCCTTGTGGCTCCGGACTGGGCTCGAAGAGTTTGGTATCCCGAGCTACTCAGTATGAGCGTCGATCCCCCGATCCGTCTGCCTCTTCGGGAGGATCTTCTGTCGCAGCAGCAGGGGACGGTCCTCCACCCGAACCTGTCCAGTCTACACCTGCTTGCGTGGAGATTGAGCGGCGGCAGTTGATTCCTTTCGACTTGCCTCCCGAAGTTTGTGATGTGATTCTGGCAGCCAGGCGTCCCTCCACTAAGGTGGTATACGCCTGCAGGTGGAACAAGTTTGTGGCATGGTGCACAGCAAAGGCTGTGAATCCCTCTCTGCCCCTCTTTCTGAGGTTCTTCTGTTCCTTCTTTCTCTGGCCCAACAGGGTTCTGCCCTGGGTACCATCAAGGGCTATCTTTGTGCAATCTCGGCCTTCCTCAGGCTCCCTGATCAGCCTTCTCTTTTTAAGTCCCCTGTTGTTAACAGGTTTCTAAAAGGCATTACACACCTCTTCCCTCCTGTTCCGTTTGTCATGCCTCAGTGGGACTTAAACTTGGTTCTTACCTTTTAATGTGCGCTCCCTTTGAGCCTCTACATAACTATCCTCTTCGTCTTCTTACTTTGAAGACAGCCTTTCTGGTGGCCATCACCTCCGCTCGGCGGGTGAGTGAGCTCCAGGCTCTATCATGCAAACCTCCTTTTCTGTCTGTCCATCCAGACAAGGTTGTTCTTAGGACGCGCCCGTCCTTCTTGCCAAAGGTGGTTACTGCCTTCCACATTGGGCAGACCATCACTTTGCCCACCTTCTTTCCGCCTCCGCATCCTTCCAGAGAGGAAGAGAGGCTCCACCGTCTGGACCCAAAACGTGCGCTTTCCTTTTATATCAACCGCACACAACACTTCCGGGTGGATGACCACCTCTTTGTTGGCTACGTGGGCGCCAAAAGGTCGGGCGGTGCACAAGAGAACCATCTCCCGCTGGGTCACCTTGTGTATCAAAGCCTGCTATTCTTTGGCTAAGAAGGAGCCTCCTGTTGGGATGCGTGCCCATTCCACCAGGCCAACGGCTGCTACCACGGCTTTAGGCCGCGGTGTTCCGCTGCCGGTTATCTGTCAGGCAGCTACGTGGGCCTCGCTGCACACGTTTACCAAGCATTACTGCCTTGACAGCCAGGTCCGGAGGGACGGCTTTTGGCCGCTCTGTCCTCCGGGACTTCCTTGTCTGATCTTTGTTCGCAGACCCACCACCGGGGTTGGTATTGCTGGGGTATCTATTCTAAGGTAAGGAATCTGTCACTAACGTGTCTCTTTCAGATGCACAAGTTACTAACTTGTGTAACGATATATCTGTAAGAGACAGTAGTTAGTGACAGATTCCTACCGCCCCACCCATCCTCCCGTTCTGCGAACTGATTTCTAGGGTTAAGGACATCCCTTTCAGGGCCCTAGTATTTTTCAGACACCTATGTCAGCTTCTTGCATGGCTCTGCGTTCCTGGCGCGGAAAGTCGTGTACAGAACTGACGCCAGCGCGCAGGGCGGCGTCTGAGTACTGCCCGCGACGTCATCCCGGCGACGCCGACGACGGATGCGGAGCCGCACGACGCCGCCTACCGACGCGCAAGGGTACTGCTACGCAAAAACTTTCCGGATCCAGCCTGACGCCTGGGGATATTCTAAGGTAAGGAATCTGTCACTAACTACTGTCTCTTACAGATATATCGTTACACAAGTTAGTAACTTGTGCGTCAAATTCTTGAAATTGCCAATGCTTGTTTGCAGGTGAGTGAAAAGTCTTGTTTTATTGTTTCTTTAAGAATCTATATCTCCGGGACACTCCAGTGGATCTTTTTCTTTTTGGTGTCCATAAATGCATAAAAATACAATCTGTTTTGTCCCGAGTTTGTCATAAACCCATCGACGTCTCCCCCCCGGCTTTGTCTTCTTAATATCTGGGAGGCTACGGATCTGTTGAGAACAGAGAGGTTGTGGGTCTTTTGGGTTGTATGGTGGCGAAGCGCAATATAGCTAGAACATGGAAAGGTGTAGTCAAGCCGAGGTTCACTGACTGAGAATCGGACATGGATTGGTGCATGCAAGCGGAGAGGGTTATCTACGAGAGCAGGGGATGCCCACGTAAATGGACGAAAATCTGGGGCCCTTGGAACGAGAGTAGAGGTTTGCTATGTACCCCTTTCAGCGATACCTCCCCCATGGTCAACTGATAATGATGCTCTGTAATGTTTTGAATACGTTGGGCACTATGAAACGTGATTATATTGTAGACCCTGTGTGACGATTTGACATTCACTGTACGAATGTAATACGTTTGCCGAAAAGTGTTGATGACTGCACTTTTTTTGGTTTGTATTGTTTTTATGTTGATTTTTACAATAAAAAGAATGTTTCTATAAACTGGTGGCAGATTTTTTGAAAATCATGTTTCTTCAATTATTTTGGTCTTGTTTAAATACTTTACACTTGTTCCCTTGTTGAAGTCTTACTGTTCATAGCCACAGCTACCGAGGGTTGAGCTAAAGTTTGACATACTAAGCCTGACTGGTCCTAAAGGGGCTGGAAGTGTATTACACGGGTTGTACAACCACCTTATGTAATACATCAATTTTCCTTACATTGGTGCCTAGCGGTGGGATCCCGTACTTGTTTGGCAGTACCATACAGTTGATGAGTTTGAAACTACAAAGAATCCACGAAGAGGACGCCTAGAGTTCTTGTGTTTTCCAAGCACTAGTCAAGTTCTGTAGTCTCCAAATACAATGTTTCCCAAAAAGTTTGCAAATTTTTCAAAGTTGACAAAAGTTGTGACAAAGTTTCAACTAAGTTCAAGAAGCTTGGGAAAACGTTTTCAAAAAGTTTGAAGAAGTTTTTGGAAGTCACTTCAAGCAAGGAAACATGGAGCTCAACCTGGCCAATCTGTCCACCCTCAAGAGAGATGTGCTGAGGGCACTGTGCAGAGACAGAACGATCAACATGAGGGCTCTAGCACGGAAGGGTGACCTGATAATGGCCCTCAAGGCTTGGGAGGAAGCCCACAGGGCTCCACCAGTGTTGGAGAAGGAGATACCCCAAAGCAGTGGGGAAGAAAACTAGGAGGATGACAGGACTGTCATCAAAAGAGAAGAGGTGAGTATGATGCCCTCACCTCCAGAGCAAGTAGTGTGAGGTGGTGCTCCTTCAGCAGGAGGAGATCACTTTAAGAAAGGGTTGCAGCTCTGGAGCTGGAAGAGAGAGCCCTGGCCTTGGTAGAAAAGAAGCTGGGCATGAGGCCCAGCGAGAATGATGGCAGCAACAGTGACTGAGGTATCTGATAGGGGTGACCAAGAGGTCAGATTGCCCAAAGGGATTGTACCTCGCTATGCACAGGGAGATGACATAGATAAACGGCTAGCATGCTATGGGAGTGCTCCTAGGATAAGGAAGGTGGGTATTCAACACTGGGGGATACTATCTGGCAGTTAGTGCTAGTGGCTGGCAGGGAGAGGTTGCTTACACTTGAGGATGAGGTAGAAGAATCCTACACCAACATGAAGGCAGCCCTTGTAGAATTGTTTGGTCTCACTCCTGAACAGTACAGGCAGAAGTTTAGGACAACATATAAGGGGGCAGCAGACACCTGGGTGGACTTTGTAGATGCTTCTGTAAAGGCGTAGATGGGTGGCTAAAAGGTAACAGGGAAGACACTTATGAAGGGCTCTGCAGTTTGATAGTCAAAGAGCACATACTAACTAATTGTTCATCAGAAAAGTTACACCAACATGTAGTAGATTCAAAGTTATCTAGCCCCAGAGAGCTGGACAAGATAGCAGATGTGTGGGTTAGAACAAAAGCCCCCAAGAAGACCCAGGGGGGTGATCCCAAACATTAGGGGTTAGTCCCACAGAAAGGAAAGGAGGGAGGTAGTTAGTCTACCAGAGATGTTCCAAGAGTGCCACAGAACCCTAAGCATGGGGCCAAGACCCATCCCACCTCTAACTAGCTGAGTAGTAGGTACCCAAGATTATAGAAACTCTTAGAGGTTGTGTTTTGACTGTCCACAGCCAGGACACCATAGAGGGAATGCGGCATGCCGCATGAGAAAGGTTACCACTGGGGGGACTAGTGTAGCTTTCAGTGAAGAGATCTCAGATGGCAAAATCCTTGTAGCATTTTAACTGGGAAATGGGACCAGGTGGTAAGCTGGTGATGCCGGAGGGTGGTAGTAGGCACTTCCACTAGATCAAGGTCAATGGTATCCCCACCACTGCCCTGAGAGAGAGACACCCGTCACACTATGGTGGTGTACCAGTTAGTGTCCCCAAACCAGCACCAGCTAGGAGAGGTAGTGAGGATAAAGGCAGTTCCAGAGCAAGTCACTGACCGCCCTGTGGCTTTATTGTCCATAGATATAGGGGGCACCATTACCATACATAGGATGTTCCTCAATTCTCACCTCTCCCTAGATTGCCTTCTAGGCACTCACCTCCTAGAGGTCAGTTTGGAACCCAGGGGTCAGCTGCCCAGAGCGCTGCTAATCCCAAGGATTCTGGAGGTCATTTGCCTAAGGTTAGGAGACATAAGCCCCATAGATGAGGTAAAGGTAGGAAGGGGAGGCCACTCTTAAGTGGAAACCCAGAGAGCCAAATGCAACCTGCCCAGGTAGGGGAGAACCCTAAGGCTGGACCTGATGGGGCCTCTCCTGACTGTAGGAAACTGGGTTTTTGTTGCAGTAGTCTCCCCACTTTTTGCCTGGTATTTGATGCAAATTTGACTGGATTGCACTGAGTTCCTGCTAACCAGGTCCCCAGTGCCAGTGTTCTTTCCCCAAAACAAGAGAACTGGTCACTTGATCCCCAAGTGACAAGGCCTTTAGCATCTCTGTAAGTCCCTATTAAGTGGTACCTCTGGTACCTAGGGCATAGATACTAAAGAGGGTCCCGAAGAGCTGCAGCATATCCTGTGCCAATTTACGGGACCCAGCACCAAACTCATACAGGCTGCGTGACAAGGTGCTCCAAAAAGTGAAAACACGATATGGCACACACTTGTGTGCCTTGTCCCCTAACACTGCATGTAATATTTGTAAGTCACTCCTACAGCAGGCCTTACAGTCCTGAGGCAGGGTGAACTATATGACCTGTGAGGACATATCTACATGACCACATATCCCCTTGTGCTGGCCAGCACAATTACTGACAGTACAAGTGAACAGGGAAGCCATCTTAAGGTATGTACTGGCCACTGGTCAAAACGAGTTTCCCAGCTACGTAATGGCTTCACTGAAACCTATGGCGTTTGGTATCAAACACCTCGGATTATAAACCCACACTGTGTTGGATTTATTAATACATGTACCTAGAGGGTACCTTAGAGGTACCCCTGAAACCTACCATCCCTCTAGTGTTCTGGCTGACTGGTACTGTCCAGCCTGCCACCACAGCCGGGTTTCAGACCGCATGGGGTGAGAGCCCTCACTCTCAGGAGGTCAGGAACAATGCCTGTTTTGGAGAGAGGTGTTATCACCACCTCCTCCGAGAAGGCTGGTAAATCTACATATCAAGGCAGGAGGCTTCAAAGGCCTCTGCTGCCTTTGATATGAGACTCCAGGCTTCCCCAGACAGGGGAAATGCCACTCCCTGCCCTGGGCCCATCTGTCACAGGACAGGCAGGAAATTAGCTATGCAGGAGGCGAGTTATAGCGCCAGGCTGGACACACCTCTAGGGTGACCAGGTTAAAGTGAAGACAAAATTAGGAATCCCACCATCTTGTGTGGTGGAATTAGGAATTCTGAGATAGGGTGATGCCCACTCCCCAAAGGAAGCAGTCATCTAGAGGGTGTAGTGACCCCAGGGGTAAGTAGCCCATTGGCTACGACCCCTCACTCCCCTGAACTTCCCTAAATTGAGTATTTAATGGACTCCCTGATACCAAGACTTCAGATTTTAATGGACAGAAAGATATTTACTTCAAAGAAGAAGACTGCTGACCCGAGAACTGACGAGCACGACTGACTTGGCGCCAACTCTGCCAGCCTGCCTGCTGCACTTGTCCCCCATTGAGCAACTGACTTGTCCTGCTGCTGTGCAGACTCACAAGGCTGCCATAGCTTCGCCAGTCGCCAAAGAACTCCATTGGAGTAGAGGCGGTACTCCCCTGCAGGCACCAAAGAAGCAATGCCCGGTATACCGACCTGCCGCTGATGGGTACTACTGACACAGCAGCCACCCAGGAAGAGGTAGCAGTGCTCCTACAGGTTAGATCTGTACTCTCTCCAAGTGTGGGGACGCCAGGACCGACCAGAGCCGCACAGTACCAATACCTGGGGTACTTTACCCCTTGCAGCAACCAAGGCTTGCTGTGTCCAGTCCAGACACCAGCGCCAAGGAAGACCGACCTGTACATCGAGGGACTTCAGGGACAGTGAGACTCACATCGAGAGTGGCCCAGCTCTCCAAATTGTCCCTCTGCAGCAGAAACAAAGACAGAGTGAGTCTGCGACAGCTTCCACCCAATGCCTCAAAGCACCTCTGCGCCCATGCCCCTGAGCCCGTGTCCAAAGGAGGTGATGGTGCCAACGGGGTCCCCAGACCCACAAGAGCCGAGCCCATGCTTGGGAATGCCAAACTGGACTTCCAGTCGCCACCTGCAGCCTCTTTCTGCAGGCCCCCTCCAACCGAGAGAGACTCCAGCCCCGACGTCAAAATACACCACTGTACCCGAGCCCCACAGCCCGCGTAGTTTTGGACCAAAGTTGCCCCTATGTGCCAAAGCATCTCAAGGGTTGAGGCCCCCTGTGGGTTCCCCTGCGGGTTCCCCTGCACTGGTCCCCCAGTTCCAGCATGCAGCCTCTTACCACCCGGACCTTTCCCCATTGAAGTGAATGGGACACCTGACGCCGTGACACACCTCTGTACTTGGACACCCCAGAGCCTCCCGAGGGAGCCTGTTGGTGTGGCTTTGGACCTTGCCCTATACTCACCTTAAGTCCCAGAGAACCGTCCCATAATGTGCTGTTAAGTGCCCGAATGGCGTGTATGTTTTTCCTTCATACATTACCGCTTCCAAAAATTGCACTTTCGACTTTTGAAAACTGCAAAAATTCATAACTCGAAAAGTACTTACCTGATTCCGATGATCTTGGTATCTAATTTCATATAAAAGTATGTGTTATTTTTATAAATTGGTGTCGGATTTCTTTGAGTGTGTGTCTCATTTACTGCCTTTGGGTATGCAATAAATGCTTAGCACTACCCTCTGATATGCGGAACTGCTTGCCCACACTACCACAAAAGAGAGCATTTGGGGTGTCAATTGTGCCTCTGTAATTCCTTTGGGGTTTGCCTAGATTCTTTACACAATGTACCTCTTTTTGGTCCACTATATAAAGAGAGAACTTCCTACTTTGGTGGTACAGATGTGGGATATAAGACTTTGCATTTACTGTACCACCTAGTCAGTATTGTGATTCCACTAAAGAATCCACAATTGACTTTAGTTGCTAAAAATATTTTTCAGATTTTTTCCAAATTTCTAATCTGGTCTGTTAGGGCCTTGGGTAAGTCCCCCAGTCCTTGTTATTTAAAATTTTAAAAAGTATCCTAGATAGTTAGGCCCTTTTAAAAAATATAGTCTGGTAGATTTTTTCTAATTTACTAAAAAGGTCCCAACTGTTCTAAAACACCATGTCTGATACAGAGGGTAATACCCATGCGCTCAACCTGGCTCCCTACAAGAAACTTAAGTTAGTACAACTTAAGGGCCTCTGTTCAGCATGGACATAAACCGACAAAGGATCACCTGCAGAACCTGCTTGCTAAGCATTATAGGACCATGGCCAGGGAAACCAACACAAATGAAACGGGAGAGGGAGTGCCAGTGAGGATGATGAGGAAGTCTCCAATTCACCTACTGACAGTACCTCTATTGGGAGTACCTCTAACAGTACCCCAGAAGAATTAGATGAGGTAGGTATAGATCTTCAAAAACTAGCTAAAAGACTAGACCTTGAGACTAAACTCTTAGCTATAGAAGAAGAAAGAATTGAGATGGGCCTAGCACCCATCTCTGGAGGCAGCAGCAACTTAAATAGGAAGACAAAAATCACTTTTGACCCTAAAATCTCCAAAGGGATTGTCCCCAAATATACAGAAGGTGATGATATCACCAAATTGTTTACAGCCTTTGAGCAGGCCTGTAGGATGAGGAAACTCAACCAGAAGTATGGGGGCTCTCTACTCTGGGAACTGTTTTCAGGAAAGTGCAGGGATAAACTCCTGACACTTGATGATACAAATGCTGAGTCTTATGACTTCATGAAGGGAACCCTGATTGAGGGCTTTGGACTCACCACCTAGGAATATAGAATTTAGTTCAGGGAGACTCAGAAAACCTTGAGTCAGTCCTGGGTTGATTTTGTAAACTCTTCAATGAAAACGCTAGGTGGTTGGTTGAAGCGAAGTCAGGTGCACGATTATGATAGGCTTTATAATTTGCTTAGGAAGGAACATCTGTTTAGTAACTGTACTTTTGAAAAGTTGCATCAACACCTGGTGGACCTGGGTTTATTCTCTCCCCAGGAGTTGGGGAAGAAGGCTGATCATTGGGTAAAAACTAGAGTGTCCAAGAAGAGTTATGGAGGGGTTGGCCAAAAGAGAAAAAGGTGGAGCAATTGTAGGAAAGTGGGTTTCTGTTGCAGTAACTCCCCCCCCCCACACACACACACACACACACACACACTTTTTGCCAGATTTCTGATGCACTTTGACTGAGTGTGCCCTGGATCCATGCAAATCAGGTACCCAGGGCCTGTGTTCTTTCCCAAAAGTGTACCATTGTTTCCACAATTGGCACACCTCTGGCCCACATGTAAGTCCCCTGTAAAAGGTACTGCGGGTATCAAGGGCGCTGTGACCAGAGAGGGTCTCTAAGGGCTGCAGCATGTATTGTGCCCCCTTCAGTGACTCCTCGCCTAACACATACACACTGCCATTACTGACTGTGTGTTTTGGTGCAGACAAAACTTAAAAGTCGACATGGCACACACCCCTGTGTGCCATGCCTGCCTACCACTGCCTGTGGCATAGGTAAGTCACCCCCTCTAAGGGCGGTGAGCCTCAAAGGCTTCATGCCCTTTGTAATGTTAGCCAGGGCCTCTCCAGCCAGTGGAGTTGCCCGCCCCGCTAACCAAGCCCCACTTTTGACTGCAAGATCTGTGGTAAAATTAGTAGTCAGGAGAGGTGTTTCCCCTTTCTGGCAGGACCACCCCTAAGGTGTCCAGAGCTGAAGTGACCCCCTCCTTAGGAAATCCTCCATTTTGAATGGAAGGATTTTAGCCGATCAGGTTAGGGGATGTTCCTTCCCCAAAGGGAGGGGACATACAAAGGGTGTAGTCATCCTAAAGGCAAAGTAACCCATTCGCTATTACCTGCCAGTACCTGTAACACCCCTAAATTCAGTATTTAGGGGCACTCCTGAACCTTGATCCTCAGATTCCTGTGCCCCAAGAAGAAAAGGACGAAGAAGACGCCGTACAGCCGAGCTTGGAAGACGACCACTGATTTGGACCCAGCCCTACCAGCCAGTCTCCTGCTCAAAGACCCTGTGAAGAAGACGACGTCTGTCCCGTGGCCTGCGACTTCCAAGAACCCCAGGAAGCCTTCACTTTTCAGCCAAGACCAGATCTCCCAAGGACAGCGGCCCTGTCCCAAAGAAACTACACCAAGGATTCCGGATTCAGGTGGATCCACAACCCCTGCCCACTCTGCTCCCGACGCCCACGGCCCTAGTTTGAGTGGCTCACCTGTCCTGTGAAGTCTCCCCAGCGATCCTGACCTCGTCTCCATCGGTGGCTGTCCTCTCCTGGACCCCACGAAGTCGCCTGTAGCCTCTACACGAAGGGTCCCCTTGACCACGACCAGCTCCGACCAAGAAGATCTGACACCAAAAGGTACCCCTGCATCCTAAGCTCTCCAGCTTGGGGAGCCCAACCGATGGTGCCTCGACCTCCTCCAGCCCTCCAACTTACCTGCCCAGTCAGTGGTCACCTTCAGCCAGCCTCCTGGTCCGAGCCAGCAAACATTTTGTGCGACCAAGATTCCCCATTGAAACCCATTGGGCGCCCGATGCTGATTTTGCACCCTGCATCCGGCCGCCCCTGCATTGGTGCTGCCTTGTGGCCCCCCTGTGCTGATCTTAACCCCCAGGGCCTGTGCCCTAAAACCTCAGGTACTTACCTGCAAACCATGGCTCTTCGAGGTACCCCCAGTCTCCATTGATTTAAATTGGGCCCTGTGACCTCTGCACCCGGCCGCCACAGTACCACTGGTTGTGCAATATCTACCTTAAACTGAATCTTGCCCAGTGTTGGCCAAAACCCCCAAAGACTGGGATTGTAATTCGAGTACTTACCTGCTAATGCATAACATTGTTTTCCTCCCATAGGATTGCATTGTACTTTACCTATTGCATAAAACTGTCTATCTTTTACATTGCTAAGTGCTACTGTTTGACTGACAAATACAAAAGCATCTCTAAAACTGTAAAGCATTTCTTCTGCCTTGCAAAACACTTCATACTGCATTTTTGAAAATACTGCTTTGAAAACTTTTACTTACCTGCAACTGAGTATTTCTTGGTTCTAGAAATAAAATAACCAAATAATAACTTTTTATACAAAACAATTGATCTGGATACAGTCTTTGAGTGTATGCTATCATTTCTTGCCTGAGTATGTACAATAAATGCTTAACACTACCCTCTGATAAGCCTACCCACTCAACCACACTACCACAAATAGAGCTTTTAGTATTATCTACTTGAGCCTCTGTAAGCCTCTGGGGATTTACTGGACTCTGTGCACACTATACCTTACTTTGGTATAGTATATTCAGAACCAGCTTCCTACAGCACTCTAAAGATAAAAGTAAGGAGTCCTCTGTAAGCCCTGAAAAACCTGACCAGGAGGGTGGTCCCCAAGACACCTCACAAAACAAGAGTGGGTACCAGGGTAAAGCCTGGTATCCCAAAAAGGCTTGGTGCTTTGACTGTAAGCAGACAGGGCACCGAAGCAAGGACGCTTCCTGTCCTAAAGACAAACCCACTAGTGTTCCCACAGGGGTTGCCAATGTAGTTTTTGAGGATGATTCCTCAGATGAGGAAGTCCTTGTAGCTTTAAACTGGAAATTGGGACCAAAAGGTGAGTTGAAGGTTCCAGAGGGAAGCAGACACTTCTATCACCTACTGGTGAATGGAATCACAGCCACTGCTCTGAGAGATACCTGTGCCAGTCACACTATTGTGCATGACAGTTTGGTACTCTCAAACCAGTATATCTTGGGAGAGATTGGAATATTAAGGGCTATCCCAGGGGATGTTACTGTTAGGCCTGTGACTTTAGTACCCCTAGAAATAGCTGGGTGGTACTGGCCTCCCCCTTGATTGTCTCCTTGGAAATGACTTCCCAGAGGATGGTCTGAGCCAAAAGAGGTGCTGGTCCAGTGTCCGTCTTCTCCCAAGGTTCTGGAGATGCTGAACCAGCAGTTAGTGCAAGTAGGCCCCAGAAGAAAAGTAAATGGAGAAAGTGTAGGAAAGGTGGGCAACCTTTAGTCAAAGTTCCAGTAAGCCAAGTTGACCCTGCCCCAGCTGCGGAGTTCTCCCCAAGTGGTACTGGTGAAGCCTTGCCTGACCCACAAGAAGTCCTGACTAATTAGGCAGCTGTTAAGCATGAGATGCTGGCTCCTCAGCTAACGGCATAGAGAGTGGAATGAGGATGTATGCTACAGGATGTAGTAACCCCCCACTCCAAAACCTCAGACAGGCCGTCTAAACCCAAAGAAGCCTATAAATTAGCCCCTTCACCTGTCGGTGAAGAGCTAAAGGTGTGGTTCTGGGCAGTGATAGCTGTCAGTGGCCTCTGCTGGGTGTTAGCCTTTATGCCTGCACTGACATTGGCATGGTGGTCCAACCACATGTCAAATAGCAAGCCAGGCCCCATGACCCTGTTGGTCATGGTGGGATTACTCAAGTTGTGAGTAACCTCTTTGGGTGAGCTGGGGCTGCCCTGGCTAGGATTGGGCTGGCAGAGGTGGATACCTCTAACCCCAAAGAAAAGAGAATGGGCGAGGAAACTAAAGACGCAGACAAAGTGCATTTTAAATGAGGTCCTAACCCTGATGAGGTAGGTTAGTTTCCCAAAGGAAATGGACAGGAGGATATAAGGCAGAGTAGGCCCTGCAACAATCCAGTCGGTTTTCTTACTCTTCCTCGCCTGACAGACTAGGAAGACTCTCCCAGGTTGTGGCGAGTCTCCTGGCCTGTTGTCTGGGAGGCAGGGTAGGATTGTGTAGGAAACATGATTTTTGTTTTAGTAGTCCCCCCCCACTTTTTGCCTGGGATATGATGCAACTTAGGCGGAGTGCACTGGGTTCCTGCTAACCAAGTCACCAGTGTTCTTGCCCCAAAACAAGGCAACTGGCCTAAAGGAAGTGGTCATCCAAGGGGTGTAGTGACCTCAGGGGAAGTAGCCCACTGGTGACTATCCCTCACTCCCCTTAACGCTCCTAAATTGAGTATTTAGGAGACTCCCTGATACCAAGACTTCAGATTTCAAAGGACAAAAAGAAGTGGACAAAGAAGACTGCTGACCCGAGAACCGACTAGCAGGATTGACTTGGCGCCAACTCTGCCAGCCTGCCTGCTGCAACTAACCCTCGTGGAGCAACCGGTTTGTCCTGCCGCTGTGCAGACTCCAAGAAACCCAGAGGGCTGCCAGTGCTTCGTCAATCGCCAAAGAAACTCCCTTGGAGTAGAGGGGGTACTCTACTGCAGCCGCATGCACCAAAGGAGCAATGCCCGGTACACCGGCCTTCCGCCTACGAGAACTACCGACTAAGCAGCCACCCAGGAAGATGTAGCATTGCTCCTACAGGTCACATGCATCCTTCCTCTAAGTATGGGGATGCAAGGACCGACCGGAGCGGCACAGTAACAATACCTGGGGTACTGGACTCTTTGCAGCAACCAAGGCTTGTTGTGTCCAGTCTGGACACCAACGCCGAGGATGACCGACCTGCACGTCGATTTTATTTCAGGGACAATGAGGCTCACATCAAGAGTGGCACAGCTGTCCTGTTTGCCCCTCTGCAGCAGAAATAAAGTCAAAGAGTGAGTCTGCGACCGCCTCCACCTGGCGCCTCAAAGTACCTCTGCACCTGTGTGCCCCCCAGAGACCGAGCCAAGGGAGGTGATGGTGCCAACCGGGTCCCCAGACCCACAAGAGCAAAGCCCATCCTTAGATCTGGCCAGACTGGACCTCCAGTCACCACCTGCAGCCTCTTTCTGCAGACCCCCTCCAACCAAGAGAGACTCCAGCCCTGAACCTGACGCCAAAAGACACCACTGCACCCGGGCCCCACAGCACGAGGAGAAGTGAACCACAGGCTTCCCTACGTGCCTGACCATCTCAAGGGTTGAGCGCCCCTGTAGGTTCCCCCGGACTGGTCCCCCAGTTCCTGCTTGCAGCCTCTATTCAACCGGACCGTTCCCAATTGAAGTGAATGTAACACCAAACGCTGTGATGCACCTCAGCACCTAGACGCCCCTGAGTCTCCCGAGGTCACCTGTTGGTGTGGCCTTGGACCTTGCCCCATACTCGCCTTAAGTCCCGGGGAACAGTCCTGTAAGTCGCTGTTAAGTGCCCAAATGCAATACATGTTTTTACCCCATAGGATAACATAACTGCTCCCAAAAATTGCTTAAGTGTTAACTTTTGAAAACTGTAAAAATTAAAAACTCAAAAAGTACCTACCTGATTCCGATGATCTTCGTATCTAAATTCATATACAATTATTTGCTATTTTTATTAACTGGTGTCAGATTTCTTTATTGAGTGTGTGTCTCATTTACTACCTTTGTGTATGCAATAAATGCTTAGCACTACCCTCTGATATGCCTAACTGCTCACCCACACTACCACAAATGAGAGCATTTGGAGTGTCATTTGTGCCTCTGTAATTCCTTTGGGATTTGCCTGGACTCTTTATACAGTGTACCTCTTTTTGGTCCACCATATAAAGAGCCAGCTTCCTACACTGACCCCATCGGAGACTGTGTCAGTCCAAGAAGTCCTGGAGTGTCAGGCAACCAATCAGATTCAGGGTGTCCCCCCCTGGACTGACAAAACAAGGAGTGGAAGGCAGGTGTCTGCCACCTAAGGTGGTAGCCCACCACTCTGAAAAGCTAGAGAGGACGCAAAAATAAACAGTTGCCCCTCAAGGAGCACATCCACTTTTCAGCGGAGAGCTCAGGGTGTGGTTCTGGGCGCTTATAGCTGTCAATATACTCTGTTAGGTTCTTGATTTTTTGGCAGTCCTATTCTTGGCATGGGGGTCAGGCCCCATGCTAGAAAGCAAGGTAGGCCCCCTGACGCTGTTTGTCATGGTGAGTTCCCTCAAGTGTCTTTGTGGGTAAGGTAGGGGTACCCCTAGATAAAGCAAGGATAGGTGAAGTTAGTGCCCCACAGTACCGAATAGAGGATGGAGCAAAGTTTGGCAGGCCCACTTTAGGTTGGAAATTATCCAAAAAAAGTGATGGATGGAATGCTTGAATTCATCTTAGCCACTGGTAATTACTCTGAGCCGCATTCTAGTCCATCTTTATTCTTCACACCGTTACCTCAATTTGGATCCAGCATTATGCAAATCAGCCTGAACTGCCAGGCCAAGTCCTCCATGAACCGGAATAGAAGCAACCCAGGACCAGTTTTGCCACAATTAGAGCTAATCGGCCAGGTATAGCTTGGTTCCAGTGACAGAATGTGCACAGGACCCATGTCCGGGCAAACTCATCCCACTTAGGGTGACACACTAAGGTATATAAAAACAAGTGATAGATGGAATGCTTGAATTAATCTCAGCCTCTAGTAATTACTTGGGCAGCATCCCAGTACAACTTTATTCTGCACCCATGTCACCTCAGTTTGGACCAAGCCATATGCAAATCATTCTTGACCCTGCTAGTCTCTGGCATTTTCTCCTAGGTAGCTGCTCTCTGGGCCTTTCTGTGGTCTCAGCCAGGGTGTTTTCCTCAATCAATTCCCAACCATTCTTTGGGTTATTGAAGAAACGGCCCTTTTTGTCCTTAATCAGGCCCATTGTGGCAGGTAGAATCAGTATATATTGTAGCCCCATGTCCCGCAATTGTTTTTTCATCTCCAAGAATCAGACTCTCTCTGCTGTTGTACTGCTACCATTTAGTCTGGGAATACTCTTAGTAGAGCATTTCCCATTGAGGCCAGTCATGTGTTTAACCTCTTCTCTTCTAGTATTGTAATTGCTCCCTCACAAGTTACCTCTAGATCAGTCACTGAATGTGCTCCTGCTCCAGTTAGAGATTCTGTCCCCTTTAAGAAAAGTACAGTCCATCACAGTGTATGTCAGTATTACATGTCACATTCCTAAACACAGAGCTGTCTTTATTATCACTTTCATTCTTTCACAGTTGGATGAAGTAAAAATTAATAGCAGGATGGGGGGCTAGGCAATAATAATCCCATTGTTATTGATTCTGTTATTAGTGCTCTGTTGGGGAGGTCCAGCATGGGTGTGAAGCAAAACACAGCAGGGCTCAAGGTTAACAATGTTGTCTCTCAGCCCTAGCTTCAAACATCCATTTTGTGGCCAAATCAGCTCCCCCTCTGTCCCCAAAGAGTGTATTGCGGCCCTGGCTCCCCGGAGGACCAGGCTGGGACACAGTTCTCCAGGTGACATTCTGAAAATTCCAGGGGTGGGGAAGAGAGAGATTGCACCTCAACCACTCTACAGGGATTTCACCCCAGTGCTGAGGCACCCGCCTCTCCACTCATCCAGCCTCTTTTAGCAGCACTCACCGCCCTCATCCAGTGGTTACACCGAAGACTGTCCGCCTCAGCTCCAGCCAGTCTTCAGTCTGGGCACTCTCCAGCCTCTGATTGCCCACTCTGTTCCGAATCCTCAACTGTTCTAGTGGCCTTCTGTCCTCCTGTATGCTGCTGTTATATAGTTCCCACTAGAAAATGTAGGACAGCATATTAGGACTGTTAGACCTGGCACCATTGGCATGGGTCTCCCTTTCATTTTTTTCCTTTACCTCCTGTGTTTTGCTGTGTTTTGGACTCCATTTTTGCTGGTCTAGATGCTTTGGGCACTTTGCCACTGCTGTTCAGTACCAAAGTACAAGTGCTCCCTTTTGTAAATTGTGTTATGGATTAGTGTTTCCATGATTGGCTATTTGATTTACTTGTCAAACCCTAGTATAGTGCACTGTGTGCGCCCAGGGCCTGTTAATTAAATGCTGCTGGTGGACTTGCAGCACTGGTTGTGCCACCCACCAAAGCAGCCTGTAAAATGTGACTCAGGCCTGCCATTGCAGAGCCTGTGTGCAGTCTGGGACTGCCATGTCGACTTGGCAAGTGCATACACTTGCCAGTCCCTAAACCTTCCCTTTTCTACTTATTAGTCACCCCTAAGGTAGGCCCAAAGTACCCCTGTGGGTAGGGTGCATTGTATGTGAAAGGTAGGACATGCCCTGATGTGTGTGGCATGTCCTGATAGTGAAATACTGCCAATTTAGTTTTCACTATTGCAAGGCTATCTGTTCCCATAGGACAGAATGGGGAGTTTGTTTATAACATCTTATAAACATAACTGACCCTAGGAACAAGATAGAAAAGTAAAGTTTAGTATGCCTGAACTCAGAATGTTAAAGTGCATCTTTTAGTGAGGGTGATTTTTACATTCTGTGTTTGAAAATACCACTTTTAGAAAGTAGGTATTTTCTTGCCTAACCATCCAGTGTGCCTCTGATAGGTTTGTGTATTGCATGTCTGGCTTTTGGATGACAGGGGCTGGAGAGGGGCAGTGGCTCCAAAAGTCTAATGAATCAGGACTAGGCTGAATAGACCTGGGCTGCATTTAGAGGAGGGGGGGAGATTTCCTTTCACCTGAATGGGCCTGGTCTGCCTTCAACAATGCTGTCTCCTCCTCCTGCCAGGAAGCTGCACCAGTGAGGACAGAACTGGTTTTGGCTGGGTACAGACACTCTCTGCCTTCAGAGAACAAAGGATGTTGTAGTATAAATATTGGGGCTCCGACCCAAGAACTTTAGATCACTTCTGGGAAATCAAGAGGAACCTTTGCCAAGGAGAAGAGCCGGATAAGCTGAGGAGGAATACTGCCCCTGTGCTGTTTGCTGTCTGGGGTTGGCCTGCAGTGGCTGCTTGCTGCCAAGGAAAGGAGAAAAGGACTTTGCTGCTTGCTTTGTCCCCTGCTTGAAGATCTCCAAGGGCTTGAACTGAGCTTGCCCCCTGTTCTAGAGGTCTCAGGAACAGCAAAGACCTCACCGTGACTGTGTGCACTGTCTCTGATTGTCGCCGCAGAAGAAAAGGGCAACCGACTCTGTCATCGGGTCCGCAGCATTCCGTGTCCTGAAAGCACCGCCGAGAGCAACGCCTCGCTTCGCAACGCAAGCCTGGTCTCACCGACTCCGTCAACGGGCCGCTGCTTGCACCGCGTCCTGTGGGCTCCACAACGCTTCGCTACACGCTGCAAGGGCGTCACCGACTCTGTCGCTGTTCGGCCAGAACATCGACCGGCTCCGTCGCCGCACCGTGACTTGCCAGTACCGCAGCGAGCACCGTCTCACCCTTCAACGCAAGCCCCGATCTCCCTGACTCCGTCAACGAGCCGCTGCCTGCACCGCATCGTGAGGACACCGTCTGCCGCACCGCTCCGCTTCACAACACGACCGTGACGTTTGCCCCCGACGTGCACCGACGTGTTGGTCGCAACAAGAAAGGTACTGTGTCCGAGTCTGTCGACGCTTTAGCTGGCCTGTATCGACGCGGTCGGCTGGAATTGTTAGACTCTGTAGTATTCAGTATAGCGGTAACCCCAGGAGGAGCTACCGAGTTGGAAGAACTGTGTTTTATTGATTTTCCTGCAATTTAAAGGTTATTTTGCACAAATACTATTTTTCAAGAGTATTGTATGTTGGATGTTTGTCGTATTGTGTCTTGTTTTGGTTTAGATAAAGGTTTACTATTTTTCTAAACTGGTGTGGTGTCCATTTGTAGTGTTTTCACTGTATTACTGTATGTGTTCACAAATGCTTTACACACTGCCTCTGAGATAAGCCTGTCTGCTCATGCCAAGCTACCAAGGGGTTGAGCAGGGGTTATTTTGGAAGTGTATCCCCCTTACCCTGACTAGACGCAAGGGTCCCTATTTGGACAAAGGTACCTACCTCTGCCAACTAGAGACCCCCATTTCTAACATTGGTGGGCAGCGGTGAGGATCCTGGACTTGCATTTGTGATTTACATACAGTAATTGGTGTACACTACTAGTGAAAGCAGACCATTACGCAACCACATACATTTTTGTAGAGTTTTTCCTTGGAATGTTTTGCATCTTGAGAACTACCAATTTTCACCATGAGTAAAGCAGCATCACTTGCATCTGTGGATATTGAATTTGAAGAGGAGAGGGTTGATATCTACACTGTGCCACAACTTAAAGCCATCTGCAAAAAATTTTAAATCTCCGTGAGAGGCCTTACCAGAAAGGAGGAATTCCAAAAGGCACTGAGGGCCTGGTTGGAAGCAAGGAATGCCAGTGGGCAGACCGAGGAGCCTATGGTGGAGGGGGAGAATTTAGAAGGGCAGCAGGATGGGCTAGTGGGCCTAACTGGAGGGGGGGTGCCTCCCAGGAAAGACAGCAGTGTGTCTTCAAGGGGTCTGTCTCCAGAGGAGTTGGAGGACAGGGAGAGAAGCAGAGTGCATGAAATGGAGCTTGCTAAGCTCAAGCTGGGGAGCCAGGGTGACTTAGAGAATAAGAGGTTGGAGTTGGAGAGCAAGAAATTGGCCATGGATGAGAAGAAGATGCTTTTAGAGCATGCGAGAGTGTTGAGGGGGCTGGAGCTGAAAGCGAAGAGCCTAGAGATCACTCCCTCTGGTAGCAGCACACCATCAGTGCCTGGGGAAGGAAAAGTATACATTCCCAAAGATGTTATCAAAGATTTCATGAAGCATGAGGACATTGGACAGTGGTTTAAAGCCTATGAAATAGCAATGAAGTCCCACCGGTTCCCTGAGAGAGATTGGGGAGCAGGTTTGTGGGTCCGCTTCATAGGTGAAGGGAGAGAGACCTTACTAGCTTTGCTCACTGAGGATCAGATGTCCCATGCCCCCATGAAGGAAGCCTTGATAGCCAGGTATGGGTTGACCCCAGAGCTTTATAGGCAGAGATGTAGAAACTGCAAGAAGCTGGAGTCAAGTACTTGGGTGGAATATGTATCTTATTTTTGCAGAGCACTGGATAGATGGGTGAAGGGTAGCGAGGTAACTGATTTTCAGGAGCTCTATGATTTGGTTGCATGGGAGCACTTGTCAAGTAGTTATTTTCCAGAGCTACGCCAGCACCTGATTGATAGTAAGCTGAGTGACCCCAGGAAGCTTGCTGTGGAGGCGGACCGCCGGGTCAGTACCAGGGTCCACAAAGGTCCTGTGGGAGACTCCACCAAAGGTGGGCAGGGTCCCCAGCAGAAGAGTGGGGGGGGACAAGGGTAAACAAAAGGAGTTCCAAGAAGGGCCCCAAAGTAATCCCCAAGGGAACTAAGGTAAGGTTTCCCAGCCTCCCACTGAGAAGAAACCATGGGTCCCGACAGGTAAGCCTGTTCAGAGGGGTCCCAAGACCTGTTTTAGTTGTGGTCAGGTGGGCCACTTCCGGGGGGATCCTAAGTGTCCCAAACCGGTTACCACCGCACCCACTGGTGCACCGCCCCGGGAACTGGCTAGTGTAGCCTTGGGGGAGGAGTCGGATGACCCAGGTGGGTAGGGGTCCTGCATGGATGTCCCTGGTCTCTTTAGGAGACAGATGGTCCCAAGGACTCATCTGCCTGATAACACTAAAAAGTACAGGCAGTGGGTGACCATCAATGGCCATAGTGTGGAGGCTCTGAGAGACACCGGAGCCAGTGTGACAGCTGTCAGTTGTCGGCTGGTGTCTGAAGAGCAGGTGGTCCCCAAAACATTCTACCCTGTAGTTGCCGCTGACAATTTAGAGTGCCTCTGCAAAGTGGCACAGGTTCCCTTTGAGTGGGGGGGGGGGTCTCAGGTACCTTGAGAGTAGCTGTGAGGCCAGCCATGCCTGTTGACTGTCTGCTAGGCAATGATTTGGAGAGCTCCCCTTGGGCAAAGGTGGAGCGGAGGTCTCATTTGGAGATGTTGGGTCTGCCTGAGTGGGCATGTGTGACTACTCGGTCAATGGCTGCCGGTAAGGGCATTCAAGAGGACCTGGAGCCTGAAAGAGTGGCCCAGGTGCCTGCCGGGAAGAGAAGAGGCAAGGGGCGCGGGAAACCGGCCCCTGAAGTTCCCACGGTCCAGGAGGAGGAAGACCCTGAGGGGGATGCCCTGGAGCCTACAGGGGAACAAGTGGCTGAACTGGGGGACCTGCTTGAGCTGACCCATTGGCAGCAAGAAGTAGGGCCCACCAGGGAGGAATTCTGCCTGGAGCAGCAGACGTGCCCTTTTCTCATTGGTTTGCGGCAACAGGCTGCAAACCAGGCAGCAGGTGTCAGTCCGGGTCACATTGGATATACTGGGGGAATGGTCTCCTGTATAGCGAGCCTAAGGTTGCTGAGCCTGGGTCAGCCCGTGTGCTGGTGGTACCCCAGCATTTCAGAGCCTTTTTACTGGGTCTGGCCCATGATGTGCCTTTGGCAGGACATTTGGGGCAAGACAAGACCTTTGAAAGGCATGTCACCCACTTTTACTGGCCGCAAATGCGCAAGCATTCTGTTGCTCACTGTACGTCTTTCCAGACTTTCCAGCAAAGTGGTAAGAGTGGGAGGAAGTGTAAGGCTCCTCTCCAACCTTTCCCTGTGGTCAGCACCCCCTTTGAGAGAGTGGGTATTGACATTGTGGGGCCTCTGGATCCCAAGACAGCCATGGGCAACAGGTTTATCCTGGTCTTGGTGGACCATGCCTCCCGGTACCCGGAAGCCATCCTCTCCGGACTGTGACGGCCCCAGTGGTGGGTTGTGCGTTAATGGGGATTTTCTCCCGTGTGGGGTTCCCCAGAGAGGTGGTGTCCGACCGTGGTACCAACTTCATATTGAAGTATATGAAGTCCCTGTGGCAGGAGTCTGGTGTAACTTATAAGTTCACCACTCCTTATCACACCCAAGGTAATGGGCTGGCTGAGAGATTCAACCTGGACCCTAAAAGGCATGATTATGGGTCTTGGTGAACCCATGAGGCGTAAGTGGGACGTCCTCTTACCATGCCTGCTGTTTGCTTACAGAGAGGTACATCAGAAGTCCTTAGGGTTCAGTCCCTTTGAGCTCCTGTATGGACATCCTGTAAGAGGACCTCTGATTCTGGTGAAAGAAGGCTGGGAGAAAGCTTCCAGTAAACCTCCCAAGGATGTATATAGCTACATGTTGGCCTTCAGAAACCAGACTAAGCGCTTCAGGCAACTCGCTCAGGCAAACCTGCAAGCCAGCCAGGAGGAAATGAAACGCTGGTATGATCAGAATGCCACTCTGATCGAGTTTCAGCCTGGACAGAAGGTTTGGGTCATGGCCCCAGTGGAGCCTTGTGCGCTCCAGGATAAGTGGACCAGACCATCCGAGGTGGTGGAGCGCAAGAGTGACGTCACCTACTTGGTGGACTTGCAGTCTCCCAGGAACCCTTTGCGGGTCCTGCATGTGAACCGCCTGAAGCCCCACTTGGAGAAGTACGAAGTGGGCATGCTCCTAGCAACAGATGCTGGGATGGAAGAGGAGACTGAGCCTCTTCCTGACCTCCTGTCTGCAAAGGAGCAAGATGGGTCAGTGGACCGGGCGAACCTCTCTCCCGCCCTGACCCCTGAACAGCAGAGTGACTGTCGCCAACTGTTGGGACAGTTTTCTGATCTGTTCTCCCTGACCCCTGGTGTCACTCAGTGGTGCGTCCATGATGTGGACACTGGGGACAGTCCTCCAGTAAAACATAAGATTTACAGAGTGACTGACAGGGTCAGAGCTTGCATCAAGGAGGAGGTCTCCAAGATGTTAGCGCTAGGGGTGATTGAGCCCTCAAACAGCCCTTGTGCCATCCCAGTGGTCTTGGTCCCGAAGGCTGCCGCACCCGGTGCCACACCAAAACTCCGGTTCTGTGTGGACTACCGAGGGCTCAATTCAGTCACCAGTACTGACGCGCACCCCATCCCCAGAGCTGGTGAGCTCATCGATCGGTTGGGAGCTGCCCGGTACCTCAGTGTGTTTGCTTAACGTGTGGGTACTGGCAGATCGCCTTAACTGATGGGGCAAGAGAGAGGTCAGCATTCTCCACACCTGATGGGCACTACCAGTTTCGGGTGATGCCCTTTGGGATGAAGAATGCCCCTGCCACCTTTCAGAGGTTGGTCAACCAGGTGCTGGTTGGGCTGGAGGATTTCAGTGCCGCCTACCTGGACGACATTGCAGTGTTCAGTGCCACTTGGGAGGAACATCTGCACCACCTCTGGGAAGTGTTGAAGGCGCTGCAGAGGGCAGGCCTCACGATCAAGGCAAGCAAGTGCCAGATCGGGCATGGTTCTGTGGTGTACTTGGGACACCAGGTAGGGAGCGGCCAGGTGGCGCCCCTACAGCCCAAGATTGATACCATTCTGGCTTCGGAACCCCCCCCCAAGACTCAGACAGAGGTGAGGGCCTTTTTAGGACTCACAGGATATTACAGGAGATTTGTCAAGGGGTATGGCACCATTGTTGCCTCCTTGACAGAGTTGACTTCCAGGAAGCAGCCCGAGAAAGTGAATTGGGCTGACGCCTGCCAGAAGGCTTTTGATGCCCTGAAATCTGCCATGTGCACAGCGCCCGTGCTTAAGGCACCCAACTTCTCAGAAGAGTTCATTGTGCAGACAGATGCTTCAGAGCATGGTGTGGGGGCTATGCTCTCACAGCTAAATGAGGAGGGCCTAGACCAACCTGTAGCCTTCATCAGTAGGAGGTTACTTCCACGGGAACAGAGGTGGAGTGCGATTGAGCGTGAGGCATTTGCTGTGGTCTGGGCGCTGAAGAAGCTGAGACCATACTTGTTTGGGACTCACTTCCGGGTTCAGACAGACCACAGGCCCCTCAGATGGTTGATGCAAATGAGGGGTGAGAATCCAAACCTTTTGAGGTGGTCCATTTCCCGACAGGGGATGGACTTTACAGTGGAACACCGCCCTGGTACAGAACACGCCAATGCTGATGGTCTGTCCATATTTTTCCGCCTTAGTGAAGAGAACTCCCAAGAGGGTGGGTAGTTCTCCCCACATTTCAGCTGGAGGGGACACGTGTTAGACCTGGCACCATTGGTGTGGGTCTCCCTTCCATTTTTTCCCTTTACCTCCTGTGTTTTGCTGTGTGTTGGACTCCATTTATGCTGGTCTAGATGCTTTGGGTACTTTGCCACTGCTGTTCAGTACCAAAGTACAAGTGCTCCCTTTTGTAAATTGTGTTATGGATTAGTGTTTCCATGATTGGCTATTTGATTTACTTGTCAGACCCTAGTATAGTGCACTGTGTGTGCCCGGGGCCTGTAAATCAAATGCTGCTGGTGGGCTTGCAGCACTGGTTGTGCCACCCACCAAAGCAGCCTGTAAATGTGACTCAGGCCTGCCATTGCAGAGCCTGTGTGCAGTCTGGGACTGCCATGTCGACTTGGCAAGTGCACACACTTGCCAGTCCCTAAACCTTCCCTTTTCTACATATTAGTCACCCCTAAGGTAGGCCCAAAGTACCCCTGTGGGCAGGGTGCATTGTATGTGAAAGGTAGGACATGCCCTGATGTGTGTGGCATGTCCTGATAGTGAAATACTGCCAATTTCAGTTTTCACTATTGCAAGGCTATCTGTTCCCATAGGACAGAATGGGGAGTTTTTTTTTATAACATCTTATAAACATAACTGACCCTAGGAACAAGATAGAAAAGTAAAGTTTAGTTTGCCTGAACTCAGAATGTTAAAGTGCGTCTTTTAGTGAGGATGATTTTTACATTCTGTGTTTGAAAATACCACTTTTAGAAAGTAGGTATTTTCTTGCCTAACCATCCAGTGTGCCTCTGCTAGGTTTGTGTATTGCATGTCTGGCTTTTGGATGACAGGGGCTGGAGAGCGGCAGTGGCTCCAGAAGTCTGATGAGTCAGGGCTGGTCTGAATAGACCTGGGCTGCATTTAGAGTAGGGGTAGGAGATTTCCTTTCACCTGAATGGGCCTGGTCTGCCTTCAACAATGCTGTCTCCACCTCCTGCCAGGAAGCTGCACCAGTGAGGACAGAACTGGTTTTGGCTGGGTTCAGACACTCTCTGCCTTCAGAGAACAAAGGATTTTGTGGTATAAATAGAGGAGCCCAGACCCCAGAACTTTTAGATCACTTCTGGGAAATCAAGAGGAACCTTTGCCAAGGAGAAGAGCCGGATAAGCTGAGGAGGAATACTGCCCCTGTGCTGTTTGCTGTCTAGGGTTGGCCTGCAGTGGCTGCTTGCTGCCAAGGAAAGGAGAAAAGGACGTTGCTGCTTGCTTTGTCCCCTGCTTGAAGAAGAAGATCTCCAAGGGCTTGAACTGAGCTTGCCTCCTTTTCTAGAGGTTTCAGGAACAGCAAAGTCCTCACCGTGTCTGTGTGGACCGTCTCTGATCGTCGCCGCAGAAGAAGAGGGCAACCGACTCTGTCATTGAGTCCGTCGCAGGATTCCGTGTCCTGAAAGCACCGCCGAGAGCAACGCCTCGCTTCGCAACGCAACCCTGGTTTCACCGACTCCGTCAACGGGCCACTGCTTGCACCGCGTTCTGTGGGCACCGCACTCCGCAATGCTTCGCTACGCACTGCAAGGAGGTCACCGACCCCGTCGCTGCCCAGCCGGAACATCGACCGGCTCTGGCGCCGCACCGTGACTTGCCAGCACCGCAGCGAGCACCGTCTCACCCTTCAACGCAAGCCCCGGTCTCCCTGACTCCGTCAACGAGCCGCTGCCTGCACTGCATCGTGAGGACACCGCCAGCCACATCGCTTTGCTTCACAACGCGACTGCGACGTTTGCCCCGACCAACTCGCACTGACGTGTTGGTCACAACAAGAAAGGTACTGTGTCCAAGTCTGTCGACGCTTTAGCTGGCCCGTATCGACGCAGTCGGCTGGAATTGTTAGACTCTGTTGTGTTCAGTATCGCGGTAGCCCCAGGAGGAGTTACCGAGTCGGAAGAACTGTGTTTTATTGATTTTCCTGCAATTTAAAGGTTATTTTGCACAAATACTATTTTTCAAGAGTATTGTATGTTGGATTTTTATCGTATTTGGTCTTGTTTTGGTTTAGATAAAGGTTTACTATTTTTCTAAACTGGTGTGGTGTCCATTTGTAGTGTTTTCACTGTATTACTCTATGTCTTTACAAATGCTTTACACACTGCCTCTGATAAGCCTGTCTGCTCGTGCCAAGCTACCAAGGGGGTGAGCAGGGGTTATTTTGAAAGTGTATCCCTCTTACCCTGACTAGAAGCAAAAGTCCCTATTTGGACAAAGGTACCTACCTCTGCCAACTAGAGACCCCCATTTCTAACAAGGACGACAGAGCTTCAGAATGCAGGGACTGAGTCCATCTACACCATCAGAGGCTGTCGGCCCAATTCCTGACCAACTCACACTGCCTCACCCGAACCCCTAAATTTACCAGGCTAGCAGAATATTTTGGCAACCTTGAACATGACACTCTGATCCCCTAGGGAATCGTGGATCTTACCCCTTTCGTTGTTTACTTATGCATGCCCACGGTGAAACCAAGAAAGATACGGAGAGAGTTTTTTCAAAGCATTAATTGCAACTATCGTAATCTTGCATAGAAAGTATGTGCTGCGATTATTAGGCAGATAAAACACAACAAAGTAACCAGCATTATGAACATGGTGAAAAGAATGAGCATTCCAACCATGGCAGTATTAGTGCTATATCTGTATTTCTACCTTTCACTACCCCTACTTTGAGAGCATAATGGGTGTATCCGCTGCACAATCTCTTAGGTTTGCCTTAGCCCACCTACCTGGATAACTTGGCCAGGCAATAGGCCTGAAGTAGATTGGTAATCCCTCTCTGCATGATGGAAGTTCAGTGTTCGCAGGGCTGCCTGCCGAACACAAATTCAGACCGGAATGCTCCTCTGTGACCTCCAATAGTCCAGTGGACAGTTTATATAATAAAACCACTGTGTTAGAGATACAACTCTGATGTAATGATGTGTCTAGATGTTAGAAGCTGTAGCTGAGTGGACAACATAAGCACCATGATATCTTATTCTGTGTTCCAGCCTTGTACTGAGTGTACTGATTAAACGAGGAGAAAGGTTTCCTTAAAACAAGCAGCATGTACAGCGTATTCTCAGAACAATATTGTGCAAGCAAAACCAGGATGGATTCAGCATCCGCTGACGATATTTCCGCAGTGGCCTTGTCGATCAGTTGCAAAGAAAAAACGTGATCATCAGCCGATGCTGAAGGCGTGTCTTCCTGCAATGCACCCGCATTAAGAGAGCCCAGGTTCATGAACCCAGAAGCCGAAGCATCCTCATTCAAGGAGAGAGATGGCTTATAGAAAGTATCCTAAAGCAATGGCATTCTCATGGGACAACTCCGGAAATGGGTCCTCATCGGGCTCACCAGCAAATTTATGTCCAGAGATGGTACCAATTGCAGTGGAAGGCACATGTCGAGTGCACACCCGAAAGGGCACCTCAGACAGTGGAATACAGGCTGCACGCAGGTAAACCATACAGGACGAAAGCACAGGGACCAGTTAACGTTTAGTTCCTGTAGCCAAGACACTTAAAAAAACGGGATCATTAATTCAGGACACAGATGAATGGGTGGTAGATCCATCACCATTAGGCCTTGAAACTGAACATCCATTGCGGAGCAGCAATAATAGGACCAAAATACCACAAATTAAGAATAACGCAAGTGGTATGCCTCTGAAAACATTGGAAAACATAGAATGAATGAAGGATGGTATCACTACAAAAATGGTCTGAAACATGCTCAACAATCCCAGCTCAATCACTTTAAAAAGGTGTACCATACCAGCGGTGTTTGAAGCATTAAAAATGCGGTGCACAGGCTCACCAAAATGTTGAGGTGGATTTGTGCATAGTAGCAATTGAATTTCAGAGGGCAACCTTGCAATTTGTAGTTTAAAGGTTTCACGGGCAGATATAAGTACCCTTTCCTTCTGAAACAATAAGGCTTTCAGTCTCCTCAGTTTGTCAAAACTGACTTCAAAATTTCGAATGGAAGGCCACAAGCTAACCACTGAAGCTGTGTGTGTTGAAGGAAATAGCACAGAATTGCAACATGTTACTATCTTAGAGACCGAAATCGCATATGGGTCACCAGCTGTCATCCCACAGCAGTTTTGATCATTCAATATCAAATAGCTTCCGTTTGAAAGTAACTTAATGACTGGATGAATTGAAGAAGCTGGTATTCCCTTTAAATAGCAAGCTAAATTTGCCATCTAAGCATTACACGCCTCGCCCGTGCACTGTTATTTGTTTACAAATAAGTGAGCGTTCGAGCAAAGATTCACATTTGTTTCCACAAATGAACACATCTGGTTCGCCACTGATACATCTGTAATGAAAGGGTAATGATCACAATTCGTGGACAAAACTCTCCCCTAAAGACTCATATGTGCCCACTGGAACATTTTGTATCCAAGATGTGAATTGAAACATTGACACTGGCAATGAGATCACCCCGTGTATTAACCATGCTGCTTATGGTGTTTCTGCTACTGTGAAAGGCAACTGTTCTAACTTCTCGATGTTTAACATTGTATAAGTGTCTTCCTTCTAAATCATCAATCGTTGCCTACGTGTTAAATTAAAAGGCAAGAACAATTGTGTTGTGTTCAAATAGCGCCAGGGCACGCGGTGTGATTTTAAGACCTACAATGTCCAGCTAAACTGCATAATTGACCTAAGCTGACTCCATGCTATAACAATTACATGTAACTTTGCATAATATCAATTGCAAGACCAAGACCACTGACTCTTTGTCAGTGAAATTGCTCTCCCACCCTCGCAGCTCCACCATTGAGTGAGGCCTCCCCCAGCCCCTGCACTCTCTAGTGTGAGTGTTCGAGGCCCTCCTCCACCCTCAGGTTCACCTGCGCCTCATCCCTGGTGGTCCAGTGGACATCTGTCACCCTTTTCTCACTCCGCTTTCCGCTCCGGTTTTCACTCGTTTTCACCCTCTTTCCTCAATCTATTTTTCTGCACTTTTTCTGCTTTCTGCACTTTACTGCGTTTCTGCTTGTTTCTGTTTTCCCCTTTATTCCTCCTTTCCCTCCTTTCCCGCCCATTTTCCCCCGCCGCTGCTGCCCCCGCGGCCCCTCCCCCCCAGCACAACCAGCGCGACCAATCCAGCTCCCCTCCCCGCTCCCGCCTCCCAGCTGTCCAGCCCTCACCGACCCCTACTTAATGGTGGCCGCTGCGGGGACAGGCGAGCAAGACCACTGACTCTTTGTCAGTGAAATTGCTCTCCCACCCTTGCAGCTCCACTATTGAGTGAGGCCTCCCCCAGCCCCTGCACTCTCTAGTGTGAGTGTTCGAGGCCCTCCTCCACCCGCAGGTTCACCTGCGCCTCATCCCTGGTGGTCCAGTGGACCTCTGTCACCCTTTTCTCGCTCCGCTTTCCGCTCCGTTTTTCACTTGTTTTTCACTCGTTTTCACCCTCTTTCCTCAATCTATTTTTCTGCACTTTTTCTGCTTTCTGCACTTTCCTGCGTTTTTGCTTGTTTCTCTGTTTTCCCCTTTATTCCTCCTTTCCTGCCCGTTTTCCACCGCCGCTGCTGCCCCCGCGGCCCCTCCCCCCCAGCGTGACCAATCCAGCTCCCCTCCCCGCTCCCAGCTGCCCAGCCCTCCCCGACCCCTACTTAATGGCGGCCGCGCCTCTGGCGCGCCAAAGGCAAGCCTGTCCGCGACCAGCGCCAGGAACCCTGGACCTCGGTCCCGCCAACGATATGACCCAGCAGCACTCCACGCACTCAACACAGGCCGCAACAACAACTGCAAGCTAGCATCACCAGCCGACACCCACGGACCCTTCAGCTGTCACCGCTGCCGGCACACCTGTAGCACCGCCAAGAACACGGATCCAGCACAACCCGCCCACAAGAACACAACCGAACCGAAGACCCTGCAATGCATCCTCCTCAACGTCCGATCCTTCCACAAACATGCCACCGAAATCTGGGACCTCCTCGACAGCACCACCCCGGACATAGCGTTCTTCACCGAAACCTGGACCAACACCACCTCGGGACCGGACATCGCCATCGCCATCCCCATCCCCCAAGGATACAAGATCTCCAGGAAGGACCGCCCCACCCGCCCCACCCTCCACCTGAGCACACTACCCGACGAGCCCACAGACCTGATGGAACACCTTCACTTCAAGATACTGGCCAGCCCTACCACCACCCTCCGAGAAACCCTCATCTACCGACCCCCTGGACCCCGCGGACCCTTCGCCAACTCCATCACGGACATCATCTCCCCGCAGGCCATCACATCCACCAACTACACCCTGCTGGGAGACCTCAACTTCCACCTCGACAACCAACTGGACCCCAACACCACAGCCCTCCTGGACAACCTCCACAACATTGGACTCCGCCAGATTCTGACCGAGCCCACGCACTCAGCAGGACACACCCTCGACCCCCTCTTCACTACAGGAAACTCTATCACCTTCAGCCACACCACCGAACTCCCATGGACTGACCATCGATGCGTCCACTTCACCTTCAGAACACCCACCATCCACAGACACCAGCACCTGCTCCCACGAAGAAACTGGACCAAAATCACCGACGACCAGCTCACCTCCTCACTCAACAATTCCACCCCAACCATCGCAGAAAACGACGACCCCAACACCGCAGCCCGAACCCTGCATAGATGGATCTCGGACAGCGCCAACACCATAGCCCCCCTCAAGAAAAACAACAATACCCGTGCCAAGAAAGCCAGATGGTTTACCACCGAACTTCGAGAGTCCAGGCGCACTTGCCGCTGCCTCGAAAAGGCCTGGAGGAACACCAAATCCACAGAAGCCCACAACAACTTCAGAGCCGCCACCAACGCCCACCACCAACTCATCAGAGAAACAAGGAAAAAAGCGATTGAAGACAGAATCTCCACCCACGCGCACAACAGCAAAGAACTCTTTAACATCATCAAGGAGTTTGCCCAACCCACCAGCGAGTCCACTGACATCCCTCCCTCACAGGACCTCTGCGACAAACTCCGCACCTTTTTCCACCACAAAATCAAGAGCATCTACGACAACTTCGACGAAGACAACCAACACACTGAACCCTCACCAACCACCCCCGACACCCGGAAACCAGCGATTGACGACTGGACAGCCCTCACCACCGAAGACACACTGAAGACAATGAAGTCAATCCACTCAGGGGCCCCCACGGACCCCTGCCCCCACCACATCTTCAACAGAGTCGCCCACACCATCGCACCCATGCTCCGCCTCACCATCAACCGCTCCCTGGCGACCGCCTCGTTCCCCGACAACTGGAAATACGCCGAGGTCAACCCCCTCCTGAAGAAACCCTCGGCAGACCCCACCGACCTCAAAAACTACAGGCCCATCTCCCTGCTCCTGTTCCCAGCGAAAGTCATTGAGAAAGCCATCAACAGCCAACTCGCCACATTCATCGAAGAGCAAAACATCCTCGACTCCTCCCAATCCGGCTTCAGAAAAAACCACAGTACGGAAACCGCCCTCCTCGCCGCAACAGACGACATCCGCACCCTACTGGACAAAGGAGAAACAGTAGCCCTCATCCTCCTCGACCTCTCAGGGGCGTTCGACACAGTCTCTCACCGCACCCTAATACGCAGACTCCACGATGCAGGAATCCAGGACAAGGCCCTCAACTGGATCCGCTCCTTCCTCTCCGGCCGAACGCAGCGGGTCAGACTCCCCCCCCCCCCCCTTTCCTCTCGGACCCTACACCTACCACCTGCGGAGTCCCCCAGGGCTCCTCCCTCAGCCCGACGCTCTTCAATGTCTACATGGCTCCACTCGCCCCCATCGTCCGAACCTACGGACTCAACATTGTGTCATACGCAGACGACACCCAACTCATCCTCTCCCTATCCAACGAGCCCAACACCGCCTGACACAACTTTCGAGAAGGCATGGAAGCCATCGCAAAATGGATGAAAAACAGCTGCCTACAACTAAACACCAACAAAACAGAAGTACTCATCATGGGCCCAAACTCCAATGCCTGGAGCGACACCTGGTGGCCCCCCGCCCTCGGAAACCCGCCAACCCC
This sequence comes from Calotriton arnoldi, assembly GCA_963921515.1. Classification (NCBI taxonomy): domain Eukaryota; kingdom Metazoa; phylum Chordata; class Amphibia; order Caudata; family Salamandridae; genus Calotriton; species Calotriton arnoldi. The sequence goes on along the minus strand of CAWUFW010005341.1, from coordinate 128,491 downwards.
CACGGACCACGCACGCAACCTGGGAATCATCCTGGACTCCAAGCTCAAAATGGACCGCCAGATCAACTCCATCTCGTCTTCCTGCTTCCACACCCTCCGCCTCCTTCGTAAGACCTTCAAATGGATCCCCCTCAAACACAGAAAGACCATCACTCACGCCCTGGTCACCAGCAGACTCGACCACGGCAACGCACTCTACGCCGGAATAAACAAAAACCTCACCCGCAAGCTACAGAACATCCAGAACGCCGCCGCAAGACTGGTCCTCAACCTGCCAAAACACTGCCATATCTCGCAGCACCTGCGCACACTCCACTGGCTCCCCGTCGAGGCTAGAATCACCTTCAAGATTCTCACCCACGCACACAAGGCCCTCCACGACACCGGACCAGCATACCTGAACAGCCGACTCAAATTCCACGCACCCCAAAGGACCCTGCGATCAGCCCAGCTCTCCTACGCTGTGGTCCCCCGCATCAGAAAGACCAGATCGGGAGGCCGCTCCTTCTCCTTCCTCTTGGCCAAAGCCTGGAACGACCTTCCGCTCCACCTCAGACAGACAACATCGCTCCCCATCTTCGCAAGAAACCTCAAAACCTGGCTCTTCGACAGACCCCCTCCTTGATGGACTGGAACCTACTCCCCCCCCCCCCCATCCCTAGCGCCTTGAGACCCTTACGGGTGAGTAGTCGCGCTTAACAAACGCCTGATTGATTGATTGATACAATGTAATTCAAACTGTGAATGCTAATTGACAACGTATTCATGCTATTAACAACAAACACTTTTTTCTAAATTAGCGTGATCAATTTGTCTTAAACATGCAGCAGCTTCCATTTGTGATAACTTCCAAATCTCATTATAGGCAGCATAAATAAATCTTTTAAAATGCGGAGACTTAGGACCCAACAAGAAATTTTGCAAATCTAGGTCTTCCGATAGGATTGGAGAGAAAGATGTTCTTTTACTGCAGACAAAGTGGAATGTTGTACCCACTGATGATCCAACTTCCCTACGGAATAGGTAGCAACAACCCCTGTATGTTAAGACTCAGTGTAACGAGGGTCTGGTCTGCTAGCTTTAAAACCCTGTGTAGAATTTACCATTTGTGTCTACTGGCTACAATAACCACCCATAAGGACTTGGAAGTCTTGAGTTGAATGTACCGTTTTGCACCATACTATTGAGCTGTTCCTCAGTGTAATTTGTTAAATGTTGCCAATTATTGTAACTGGCAATTGAAGAAATACCAGGGCAAATGTATTTCTAATTTTGGCTAGACCCAAATAAGTAGTCTGTTAGACTGCTTTATTCAGGAGATTTTGTTGCGTTGGAATCAAACATGCTCTAAATAAAGTCTCTGTTTTCTTCACTTGCCATGGTCTAGTACCCCAAACTGATTTTAGATCAATGTTGTCTTTTCAATAGTCATAGCCTTCCAGGGCAAGTTGGTAAATGAACAATTCTGAATATATCAATCTAGTTTTGGTTAGCATATTTTTCTTTACTTTGGAGGGGTAAGTTTAAAATAAAAAGAAACTGTATCTAACACATTATGACCAGAAAAATGTGTCAATTTGTCCATGTATGTTTTGGAGCTACCCACTGGGGGAGTTGGGCAGTGTTCCTATTGTGTAAAATTAAAAATTGTACGTGGAACACTAGATCTGTGTAAATAATAGTGTGCGTAGTGGTTATAACAAAACATGTCTCCATAATTAGCAGAGTTAAGGTACGGACCTTCTCTTACAAATACAGTACAAGATTCAAGCTCTGAGAGCATTGAGGTGACTGTCTTTACATCCCAGTCAGACTCAACTCTTGGTGTAATTATATCACCTATTCCCATCTTAAATACATAACGAATCTGCAGAGTCTTTGTAGGACCAAAAATATCATTTGGGTCCTAAACAATTCCATCATAAACTGGAAAAGCTGAAATGTTCACAAGGGACAGTCTCATCACACCTTGTGTGTGGACAAATGAGGTTTCAGCACCTCGACCACCAGTTCTGCAATGGAGCGTTCTGGGAGATAATGTTAATTCATCAGCAAGAAGAAAACAGTCTCAAATCCAATCTGAAGAAGCAGAAAAAATAACGAAATGGCAATCCAAATGTAAAGCCAAGGAGGACCCAGATAAGTGTGATTCAGCTAAAGAAAAAAAGTCATGTACACGATGCAGTGAAGTGTTAGAGTAATGAGAAGAAAAGTCATCAACATCCATAAAGTAGCCAGAAGCAGTCTGTTGAAAAACAGGAGGCGCAGTTGGCAGGAGAGAATTGGTAGACGCCTCCAAAGGTGGTTCATCATTGTCAGAAGTAGCAGAAGTAAGTGTTATACTCACTTCCGATGTGTGGCTTATATTTGTAGCGGTAACAGGAATCAACAATAGTTCATTAAATGCCCTCCCCATCTGGGGTTAAACAGCATTGGTGTTGCTTAGAATTTGTAGAGAATATTTCTTTAGGATAGCGAGAGGAGTTTGGGAACTACCCAGGAGTTCTCGTGGGCTGCTATGTAGTACTGGCCACATGATGCAAATTTACTTGATCAGTGGAGGCAAGTAATATGTCTTTACAGCCGTAAGCGGTTGTAAAATCGCGGTTCTCGTACCTTGAATGCCGAGGACGGGCACCGATGCACAGTATGAGGGGCCAAATTCCTCCTTTACTGCATTTTTTAACCGTACCAGAACCCCACTTTTGGAATCCAGCCGGAAGGTGCTGGTTGCTCCTTCACTCAGTCAGTGGCAGAATTTTTCAAATGTTCACTTGATAGCTCATCACGGTTGTCTTGTAATTCCTGTAAGACAGCGAAACATTCATTTATGTCAAAAAGTGTATCTGCTGCCACTGTCGGCGCTCGCTGTGGTCACGAAGGTGAGTATACTCGCTCGCCCCTCTCGACGCCCGGTACCTGCCTGTCCGTCAGAGAGGGGCGAGCAAGTATACTCACCTTCGTGACCACAGTGAGTGCCGACGCGGCCCACCGTTCTGAATCTAGGGGTAGGTTATAGGAACTCGATCCACACGTTCCTACTAGCGCAGAGACGCATCAACACCTGATTATAGGTACAGCAGGAATACAGGGCGTCTTTTCCCTGATTCCTGAGCACTTTCTCTTGTATTTTTCACTTCACGGTCCTGACGAAGCGCACCTGGATCCATTAGGGACCACCGTTAAGCGCGAAACATGTTGACCCTATCTCCTTTTCTTACACACTCACACGGATTCTGAGAGCAGCAGGAAGACATTCATTCCACCTCTACATCTGTTTCAAAGAGGTGCTCCACATCCTGTTTGTTTTAGCCTTACCTTCCGGACCCCCGAATAAAACTTGGTTCTGGGTACCGCTAAGGTAATTTTAACTCACTCACTCATTCACTGTCCAAGGCCCACACACCCACATGCACAACTGCGGCGTCTCCTTAAAAGATCTCCGATAAAGAGCCCTCTCGTGGGGCCCGTGGAGGACAGCAGCGCCACCCCCACGAGGAGCAATGCCCGATGATGAAGCATGACACTCGCAAGGGTGTGTGAGGGCACTATATTCAAAAGGAGTAATTCCTTCACCGTTTTTAGATAACCCAACATCTGAAAGAGACACGTTAGTGATAGATTCCTTACCGTAGAATATCCCCAGGCGTCAGACTGGATCCGGAAAGTTTTTCGTCAGCAGTACCCCTGCGCGTCGGTAGGTGGCGTCGTGCGGCTCCGCGTTCGTCGCTGGCGTCGTAATCGCCGAGATGAAGTCACGGAGACTACTTAGGCGCCAGCCATGCGCGCTGACGTCAGTTCTTTCTTTTTCCGCGCCAGCAAGCGCAGATCCGGTTAGAGCACGTACCTTAGTCACTTTTTGACTAGTTGTTTTTTGGGACTTTTGCCTCTAATTTCTATATTTGACTCCTGGTGCCACGTAGGGATGCCTGGTTTTAAAACCTGCGTGGCCTGCCGCCGTACGATGTCGGTGGCCGACCCCCATGGCGTCTGACTCTACTGTCTAGAGCGCGACCATGACTCCCGGTCATGTTCCGACTGTCTGGCCATGGCTCCAAAGGCTTTGCGGGAGCGGTCCCGAAAGCTGCTCGAGGCCCGACAGTTGTCTCTGTGCCGTTCCAGGTCCAGGGGTCGCTAGAGGGACCGACCGCGGAGTCGCCATCATCGCTCCTCGGGGTCCAAGTCGTCGCCCTCGGATTCCGGTAAGCGACGTCATAAAAAGACGTTGAAGAAGTGCGTACGCTCTCCGACCTCCCCTCGTCGGTCTTCTGACGCGGACGAGGGGACCCGGGGTTTTTTCCCCGAGTCTCCGTTGGAGCCTGTCAGTCCCGCGGCCTACCCGCCATACCCGGGTCCGTCGGCGACTCCGGCCCAGGTGCAAGAGTTTCTTGCTGCCATGGACCGCTTTTTCGGGCCTAGGGCTCCCGCCGGTGCGCCTTCGGGCCCCGCAGTCCCTTTTGGGGGCCCTTGGTTGCCACCGGCTCCGCCGTCGGCGGCCCCGGCGGCCCAAGGTCCTCCGCCAGCGGCTCCGGCCCTGGCGCCGCAAGGTCCTTCGCCGGCGGCTCCGGCCTTGGTGCCACAGGGTCCTCCGCCGGCGGCTCCGGCCCCGGCGCCCCCTGCGGCTCCCTTCCCGGCGCCGCCCTGGGTGCCGTTCGGCCACCTCCGCCCTTGCCCGCGTTTCCAAATTGGAACCTGGATTGGGCCTTGGAGCCGGAGCGGCGCCGATTGGCGCCGTTCCTGGCGCCGGTGGAGCATTTCTTTTCCCCTGTGCCTCCCTCGCCGTTGCAGCCTGTGCCTCGGGCTGTTGGGGAAGAGGAGGACTGGGAGGGGTCGGAGGACCCTCTTGCACGGCAGTGAGAGTCCGAACAGGAATGGGCAGAAGACTCAGAGGATGCCAGTGGCCTTGACCTCTCCTCTGAGCCTGGGTTTGTGTCTCCTCCCACTCTCATGGAGGAAGGCGCCACCTACACTGTGGTGCTCCGTAGAGCAGCTGAGACTCTTGGTCTTGAATTGCCTACTGTTGCCCTCCAAACTAACCTCCTTACTGAGGTGCTTCAGCCAACAGCAGGTTCTGTGGAACCTCTGCTTCCGTTCAATGAGGCCTTGACGGATGTTTTGATGGGTACCTGGTCTAGGCCAGCCACAGGGGTCCCTGTGGATAAATATTTGGCCAGACGTCACCGTCCGGCACCGGGTGACCCTGCCTTTCTGACAACTCATCCGACACCGGAGAGCCTGGTCATTCAGGCTTCCACTTCCCAAACAGCATTCCCTACCGCTCCGCCGGATAAGGAATCCAAAAAGCTGGAGCAGCTTGGCAAAAGGTTGTTTTCCTCTGCCAGCTTGGGGCTGCGGTCAGTCAACACCACATGCCTCTTGGGCCGCTATTCTCACGCTGTGTGGGACACGGTGGCGCAAACTCTGCCCCAGTGCCCCGAAGAGGTTCGGGCTGTGCTTTCCCAAGCTGTTGCAGAGGGGAAGGATGCCGCGAAGTTCGCCATTCGGTGTGGGTTGGACACCGCGGACTCTTTGGGAAGAGCAATTTCCACCACAGTGGCCTTGCGGCGACATGCCTGGCTGCGGTCCACGGGGTTTTCGGGGGATGTCCAGAGTTCCCTCATGGACATGCCTTTTGATGGTACTCGCCTTTTTGGCGATAAGGCAGACAGTGCGCTTTAGCGTTTTAAGGAGACTCGGGCTACAGCCAAGTCCTTGGGTCTCTCCACCTCCCGCCCAGCCACGTCTACTTTTCGTTCCTTTCGTGGCCGCGGCAGGGGCGCCTCTACACGTCCGTTCCAAAGGCCTGCGCAGAACCAGCCTCAGCGTGGCCGCAGGCGCGGTGGCCGCCGTGGCGGCACAGGGGGCCAGCGTGCGGGTCAGCCCACCTCCGCTCCTGCAGCATCCGCCTCAAAGCCTTCCTAGTCTGCGCTTTGGGGTGCACCCCACGCCGGTGGGCGGCAGGATTCAACATCACCTCCCCCACTGGCGCTCTGTCACTTCGGACAGCTGGGTGCTACAAATAATCCGAAGGGGCTTTTCCCTCCCCTTCGTGTCTGCCCCCCGTCCATGCCACCTCAGTTCCACCGCATTTCGGGGGATTACTTAGCGCTTCTCCAACAGGAAGTCACGGCCCTCTTGGCCAAGGGGGCCATCGAGCGCATTCCTGGGCCAGAAGTAGGACATGGATGTTATTCCCACTACTTTCTGGTCCCCAAGAAGTACAAGGGGGGCTTGCGCCCCATCTTGGACCTCCGGAACGTCAATCGCTTCCTCCGGAAGGAGAAGTTCAAGATGTTGACTCTGGCTCAGGTCTTGGCTGCCCTCGACCCTGGAGACTGGATGGTAGCGTTGGACTTGCAGGACGCATATTTTCACATTCCCGTCCTGCCGGCCCACCGGCGTTACCTGCGGTTCACGGTAGGCCAGGAGCATTTTCAGTTTACCGTGCTCCCCTTCGGCCTTACAAGCGCCCTCGGGTGTTCACGAAAGTGATGGCGGTGGTCGCAGCTCATCTGCGCAGGTCAGGGTGTCAGTCTGCCCCTACCTCGACGACTGGTTGTTGAAGGCGGGCTCGCCCCAGGCAGTCGTCACCCACCTTCAGACTACGGCCGACCTCCTGCAGTTGCTGGGGTTCTCCATCAACGTGCCAAAGTCGCACCTGAGTCCTTCTCAGAAGCTCCCCTTCATCGGGGCGGTTCTGGATTCGACGCAGTTTCGGGTTTATCCTCTCGAGCGGCGAGTCCGGGATATTCAGGCTATGATTCCCATCTTTCAGCCTCTATCCCGGGTTTCAGTCAGGATGACCCTCCGGCTCCTGGGCCTGATGGCCTCCTGCATTCTGCTAGTGCAACATGCCAGGTGGAATATGCGGGCTCTGCAGTGGGACCTGAAGTTCCACTGGGCGCAGCATCAGGGCAACCTGTCCGATCTTGTCCAGATCTCGAGGGCACTGCACGACAATTGCAGTGGTGGCTCACGAATCGCGATTGGGTCAGTGGCAGATCCCTCTCCCTTCCCCAACCGGAGCACACAGTGGTGACGGATGCGTCCCTCCTGGGATGGGGCGGCCACCTGGGAGAGGCGGAGATCAGAGGCCTCTGGTCTCCGGCGGAGTCCCGGCTCCATATCAAGCTTTTGGAGCTGCGGGCGATCCGACTTGCACTGAAGGCATTCCTTCCCTCTGTCCGGGGAAGTGTAGTGCAGGTGTTCACGGACAACACCACCGCCATGTGGTATTGCAACAAACAGGGCGGGGTGGGGTCGTGGACCCTATGTCAGGAGGCTCTGCGCCTCTGGACATGGCTGGAACATCAAGGTATTACCTTGGTGGTTCAACACCTGGCAGGTTCTCTGAACGCCAGGGTAGACGAACTCAGCCGCCGGTGCTTGATGGATCACGAATGGCGTCTAAACTTGGACGTGGCACAAGGTCTCTTTCTGCAGTGGGGAGAGCCTTGGTTAGATCTATTCGCCACCGAAGAGAACGCGCAATGTCATCAGTTCTGCGCGTTGGAATTTCCAAGGCGGCACTCGCTCGGCGACGCTTTTCGTCACGAATGGAGTTGCGGTCTGTTGTACGCCTTTCCGCCTATACCACTTCTGCCCAGAGTGCTGAAGAAGATTCGGCGCGACCGGGCCCAAGTCATCCTTGTGGCTCCGGATTGGGCACGAAGATGCTGGTATCCCGAGCTACTCAACATGGCGATCGATCCCCCGATCCGACTGCCTCTTCGGGAGGATCTTCTGTCGCAGCAACAGGGGACAGTCCTCCACCCGAACCTGTCCAGCCTCCACCTCCATGCGCGGAGATTGAGCGGCGACAGCTGATTCCATTTGACTTGCCTCCTGAAGTCTGTGATGTCATTCTGGCACTCAGGCGTCCCTCCACTAAATCGGTATACGCTTGCAGGTGGAACAAATTTGTGGCATGGTGCACAGCTAAGTCTGTGGATCCCCTTTCTGCCCCTCTTTCTGAGGTCCTTCTATTCCTACTATCCTTGGCCCGGCAGGGCTCTGCTCTGGGCACTCTCAAAGGTTATCTTTCGGCCATCTCCGCCTTTCTCAGGCTTCCAGATCAGCCTTCTCTCTTTAAGTCCCCGGTTGTTAACCGTTTCCTCAAAGGCATTACACACACGTTTCCTCCCGTGCCTTTCATAGTGCCTCAATGGGACTTAAATCTTGTCTTGACCTATCTGATGTGCGTTCTCTTCGAGCCCCTTCATAACTGTCCTTTACGTCTTCTTACTCTAAAGACGGCTTTCCTGGTAGCTATCACCTCTGCCAGAAGAGTGAGTGAGCTCCAGGCTCTTTCTTCTAAACCTCCTTTCCTTTCTGTTCATCCGGACAAGGTAAGGTAAAGGTAGAAATTACTTTATTGATTTAATTAAAATCATAAAAGGAGCGGCAAAACCGCTAAAACACGTAAAATTCATAAGCAAGCTACAGATTAATTGATAAATTCACGTTAAAATAAGTGATAAAAAACTTTTAAAAACAGAATACAATTGGTTCCTTCAGTCTTGTAATAGTGAGTCAAGCTATAAGATACATAGTTCATATGTAGACTGCGGATTGATTAGCTACACTTTGTCACTTTGCATGCTTAGCCGGTTCAAGTTCTCTGTCTCTCTTTTCTAGTTCGTTTGCAGCTAAACTCAAAAACTTTATTGCTTTGCATGCCAATTGTACTGTCGAGCCTCCTAAACATTTTATTACGGTGGATCTACAAGTCCTTATTTGTTCTCTTTTCATTATTGGCCGCAAAAGTTCTTTCCGTGTGGATGATAATGCCGGACAAATACAAAGTAGATGGAGCAATGATTCGTCTCCTTGTCCACAAAGGCGGCAGTCCATTGAGGGCCAGGTCCGTTTCCATTTTGGGATTAGGTCTTTAGTTGGGTAAACTCCCAGTCTCAGTAAGGTCAGTTGCTGTTTCATGCGATTTGCAAAGTGTTCCGACAGGTATGGTTGAGGTTTTAACATTTTGTATGTTGGCAGCACAATCCATGCAATAATTTTCATGGTCAACGAGGCTTTATCCTTTTCTTGAGATATCCGGTTGATCGTTTTATTGACTATTCGTTTGAACTCCGGGTAGGATGGTATTGTGTGCCAAGCTTCCTCTAACATTAAAGCTTCAATCGATTGCTTTAAAGATGGATAAACCGAGTTACTCAATCTGGATTGCCTTTCAACCTCCAGCCAGCAGTAATGTGCCAGGGACAAGGTGGTTTTAAGGACCCGTCCTTCTTTCTTGCCAAAGGTTGTCACGCCCTTCCACATCGGGCAGACCATCACTTTGCCCACTTTCTTTCCGCCTCCGCATCCTTCAAAAGAGGAAGAGAGGCTCCATCGTCTGGACCCAAAACGTGCGCTCTCGTTCTATCTAAAGCGCACACAACAGTTCCGGGTGGATGACCAGCTCTTTGTTGGCTACATGGGCGCCAAAAAAATTCGGGCCGTGCACAAACGCACCATCTCTCGGTGGGTCATTTTGTGCATCAAAGCATGTTACTCCTTGGCTAAAAAGGAGCCTCCTGTGGGGCTGCGTGCCCATTCTACCAGGGCAACAGCAGCCACTACTGCCTTGGGACGCGGCGTTCCCTTGCAGGATATTTGTCAGGCAGCCACGTGGGCCTCGCTGCACACATTTACCAAGCATTACTGCCTTGACAGTCAAGTCCGGAGAGACGGCTTCTTTGGCCGTTCTGTTCTTCTTGACTTTCTGGTGTAATCTATTCGCAGACCCACCACCGGGGTTAGTATTGCTGGGGTATCTATTCTAAGGTAAGGAATCTATCACTAACGTGTCTCTTTCAGATGCACAAGTTACTACTTGTGTAACGATATATCTGTAAGAGACAGTTAGTGATAGATTCCTTACCCCCCCACCCATCCTCCCCGTTCTGCGAACTGATTCTAGGGTTAAGGTCATCCCTTTCAGGGCCCTAGTTTCATGGCACCAGTGGTCAGTTTCTTGCATGGCTCTGCGTTCCTGGCGCGGAAAGTCGTGTACAGAACTGACGTCAGCGTGCATGGGTGGCGCCTAAGTAGTCTCCGTGACGTCATCTCGGCGCTTACGACGCCAGCGACGAACGCGGAGCCGCACGACGCCACCTACCGACGCGCAGGGGTACTGCTGACGAAAAACTTTCCGGATCCAGTCTGACGCCTGGGGATATTCTAAGGTAAGGAATCTATCACTAACTAATCTCTCTTACAGATATATCGTTACACAAGTAGTAACTTGTGCTAAAGTGAGAGAGACTACTCTGACACCTTTGTCAACCACAATAGGTTGCTATCTTCTCTGCCTTTAGGAACAGTTACCCCTTAGTGAATACTACGATAGTCTTTGGGAGCAATGGCACTGGACCTTCATTTTTTCTAATAGCTCCCCGTCCCCCTCTCTTTACATTGTGTTTTGACAATATTATGGATCACACACTATAAGTGTAGGGAATTCAGAATCCGTATTTGTAGTGCCAGAATTAAAGCTTTCAGTTGAGCGAGTTGTGTAATGCAATCCCCTAAGTACTGCGTGTAAGTTTTTTGAGGATTGAATTGTCAATCCATCATCACACCTTGTATTACGGCGCAAGCCACTGAGTATTGGTGTTTTTTGTGCCTATGACAGACTGAGCTGAACCATTTGTCTATATTATGTGTAGGCTATCCTTTTTTTGGTTTAAACCTATAATTGAAAAAACCCCACAGAGAGGAAAATAGCCCTCACCAGTGTAAACCTATAAACGTTGAAAAAACACCTGCACAACCACAAACTAAATCCCGTTCAAAGAAAGGAAAAGGAGAGTGAAAGAGTCGTTTTATTTCTTCCTGAATGGGCCAATACAATGTAGCTTTGTTATACAAGGTAGCAACAAGAAAGATTGGGCTAACATTATTCTGCTTGAGTTTTGTTGTTTAGGGATGTCACTAAAATATTGTTTCTTCTTCCTTTTGCTTTTTTCAGTTTTGTGGTATTTATTCTTAAGATGCAGGGTGTAGAAGCATGTTTTAGATCTTATTTAATTATTATATGAACTATAGAGAATCAGGAAATATCAAAATCATATTTGATATTTTGGCTACATTTGATTCTTTCACTGATAGGTAAAATGGCTGGTTTCATAAGCATCTTTCCCAATATGTACCATCACATTTACCCACTGACAGATAATGGGTGAAACCCTTTGATACATCAGCCCCCTTTCTAGCAAGTCAGTATTGATAGTAGGTGACTTCTTGCCAAACACCCCAGGCTTTAAACATTCAATGCAAAGTGCAGTGACAGGTATATGTGAAAAGAGTGCTGTCACCAAGCATCTGGGACAGTGGTGAAAACATGACACCAGACCTTTGGAAAACATGGAATGAAGTGTCACTTGGAATGCTGCTGCAAAAAGTTCTTACCAAGTTCAGCAGATTGGAGTGATATTGTTTGTATTTGCAGTGATTCAGCTACATAGATGAAAAAGTTGTATGATGACCTGTCAAAATCGATACCTGAGCTGAAGTGCTTCCCAGTAAGAAATCCTTGCCACTTGCTAGATGGTAGGCTGAAAGCATATTTACAACTTCAGAGTTAAGGAAGAATACTATTGTAGTCCATTCTGGTGGACTGTTTCATTAGGAGCAAGAACTAAAACCCAAATATTTCTCATTTTGTGCTTTGTGTGGCATCAAAGAAAGTCATCCCAACTGTGTCATTTAGCCGGTGGTTATCAGTCTTCGAGGCCGTGAATGCTATATTAGCTATGTGGCAACCATTTACAGATTATCTGCTTAGTGATGATGCCAAAGGTAAGAAATGTGAGGATCTTTGGTCGCATATTGATAGTGATGTGAAAAAGTACACTCTACTGCATTCTTAGATTTTTACAGGAAAACATGACTGCTGTAGTGGACATAATCAAAATACTGGAGTCTGAAAACACCCTTGTCTACCAAGTGTTCAGCGCAATTGGTGTAGATGTGAAACATCTCCTTGAGAGTAGGCTGGGCGACACTTTTAGTGACTTTGGCACTGCAACATGTTCCATGTTAGAATGCTTGCCACTTACCAAGCAAAGAAATGTTGAGGAGCAATTCAGGAACATTTACTTTAAATTGCATGAGAAATGGCTTCCAAAGATGCATAGAAATGTCCCTTCACCAGCCATGGCATTTGGAGTTAATGAAGCCTCAATGTGGTACTCTGCACAAGTTCTAGATCCCTTCCATAAAGGGGAATTTTCTCCAGACTTTGAAAAGTACTGCTTAATTTTTGACCACTTGAATAACTCTGAGGGGATATGCGCCCAGTCAATGCATATGTTGAAGAACCTGTCCCAGAAAATCGCAATCTTCAGGTGCACTAGTATTGGCATGGAAAGCTATGTATGTGGCCAGAGTTAGCAAATTGTGTACTGGCTGTTTTGGCATTGCCCGTCTCAAGTGCCAATGTTGAGAGGGCCTTTTCACAGATAAAAGTTTACATGGGAAGGAAAGAACGAGCGCGCATGACCAAAGACTCACTGACGAAGTATTGTATGGGGTACTACAATAAGTTTGATTTGTAAAAATGTATTTGAACCTCATATACACGGACTTACACTGTCTATGTACCATGCCCTATATACCATACACTATCAGTGCAGAAAGCAAGCAATAATAAAGCAAAATGTTCCATAAACACAGGAAAAACACTGTTTCTCTTGTTTTTAATGGCGCGAAAATATGTAGCCACTGATAACCACTGGTTTCTTAAGGTATAGAAAACAGTGGGAAAAAAACCACCAGAATTTACCAAAAATAGAAACTGAAAAGAGGAAAGCCTAATTATGTGTTTATACTGTTCAAGAGGCAATATGTTACTGGGCATGGGGTATTCGTGTTCATATTGGAGAAATTCCTGAGTTTGTAATGAGATAAAGATGTATTCTACTTCAGGAGCCGTCCGGAATTGGCCCATTATATCCAACGTGGATGTAAGGCTTTCACGTTAGGAATGCTGACCTTGGTGACAGCCTCTAAGGCAGGAACGGGAGTAACAACAGTTTTGCGTTTCCCTTAAACCAGCAGTCTTTCCTTTGACAGCTATCTGAACTGCAGTCAGTATTTTTTTCAGTGGACGCAAAATGTATTTTTGCATTAGAATATAAATGCGATTTATTTGCTAACGGCACTGTTTCACCTTCATCGAGTGTGAGGTACATAAAGCCTGTGACACCCTCTATTATATGGATGACCAGGTTTGTTTTGTTGACACGTGTGTAAGTGTCGTGATGCAAGCATGTTATTCTGTAGTGATCTGAGTATTTGTGTATGTTCTGAGGTCCAATGCATGTTGGAAAAATCAGGGAGAATTAAATCGTACAAAGTTTTTATGTGTTGTGCATAATCTGGTATGTAAGTTCTGCCAAAGTTAAAGAATCCTTGCAAGGATTGCAATTTTTAAGTGTGTTTTGTGGTTGTAGGAGAGCCTATTTCTCTAGGAAATGTGGCGCCAGGCTCTTACCCTCATTTGATAACTCGTATCCCAAAAATAGGATACTGAGAAAAGCAAATATTTTTTTTTTTTAATTAAATTTGTAGCCATATTCAGCAAATTCCAATACAATGCGATGTACTCTGGCTAGGTGTGTGTTTAAGTCATCATCCGTTGTATGTCATTAACATAGGACAAATGCTTCAGGGTCAATATCAAGTAGAAATGACATTACACAGGCAGTAAACAGTCCAGGGTTGTTCGTATACCCCGGCAAAAGTGGCGTTGAGAGCCAAGGGTGGAGAATGCAGTCAAATCTCTGCTTTCAGGTGCCATGTTTTGTCAGAAGAAACCGTTGGAAATATCCAAGGTTGTTTTGTATTTTTTTACAGACTATATTGTTCATTAGAGCCCTATTGTGCGAGTTTTGAATTGCAAATGTGCGCGTATGACTGTTTAAATGTCTGTAGTCTAAGACTGTACAATAAGAGTGATCCGGTTTGGCAACCGGAAACAAGGGATTATTCATAGGAGATACACACGGTTCAATTATTCCCTGGTATTCTAACTGTGAAAGGATCTCTCTCACTGGAGCTTTTGCTTCATGTTTAATAGAGTATTGCGGTTGCACTTGTGGGCTGGACCTTATGGGTTTAACGTGATAAGGTAAGTCCTTATCCCAGCCTACCTGGTTGCTGTATCATGCTGGGGCTTGTGTGAGAGTCTATTCTGCAGCATAGACTTGTTTAACTACTTCTGGGACAAGCGTAGAGAAAGACGGTGATATTACCTCCTCTCCTCGTGGGATTGTTCTTACAAACTTCGGGGGCCAATCAACCTCTGCTAGGAGAATGTCATAACTTAATGTTAAGCCAGAAAATTAATGGTTTGCATTATGTCACCCTCAATTTGTATGTTTAAAAAGTCTCTACGGAGGGCTGACGTGTTGGTAATGGGGTTTCGACTTCAATAAAGTCGTCAGTTGCTTTTGCATCCAGAAACCTTTGAAGATCCTGGCGAACTATTGTGACCTCTGCCGTGCTGTCTAGCAGAGTCAGTGCCCACTTCTTCTCTAGGAGAAGAGTTCTCAATATGTGTGACATATTTATCTGAAATTCCCGCAACCTTTTTCTACTTGAATATAGTTTTTTATTGTGGAAGTTTCTCTTCCTTTTTTATGAATACATCAGACGAGCGTTGAGTCCTTTTTCGGTTTCACGTACTCTTCCTGTCTGCTCTCTGATCTCCCCCTCTCTCCTATCGTTTGTCTGATGAGTCCAGAAAGGAACGAGAAGTACATGTATCAGTATTCTGATACCTATCCGGCTGTTTTAGTGTGTAACTGTTGTGTAAATTGTAACGTCTGTCAGCGGTCACCAGTTGCGGAGAGCCTCCCTGTGATTTATATTCTTTATTTTTTTGTTTGTCCCAGTGTTTTTTAGAAGACTCTGGTGCTTGTTTGATATTTTCCTTTTCAGAACTACCTTTGCCAAGCTATGGCTTAGTTGGTCAGGCTACCAAATTATCTCGGCATATAGATGTACAGGTGTCCGCAAACATTTTTGGTAGCTCGTGCTCTTGGTCTGCGACTGCAACTTGCGCGATCCGTTGGCGTATAGCCAGTTCTGCTGCTTCCCCTTTAATAGTGGCTAACATAATTCAGAATACTGTGGCAAAGTTTCCAATTTCATCCCCAAATCCAAGGCAGGGGCCGCCTCGTACTCCTTTTGTATTTGTTTTAGAACGTCAGGCAAAACAGCCAGCGATAGTGTGCCATGAGTTATGGTATTGATTGTAGCAAATACTGTACCCCATGTGGCACAGAAATCAAATGGGGGAATCATCCCAGGTGGCAAGCACATAGTAATAATTCTCTGTTTATCTTGGGGTCCTGTATGGGTAAACACAGTTTCAAGCTGATTTGTTTTTTGTGCTATCCAGAACGGAATTTCTTCCTGCCTGTTGGGAATTTTACCCATAATTGCAAATGATAGTTACAGGACTAATGGCAGGCACAGCTAACCGTTTCTGAACAGCCCTCGTTGGGGCAGTAGTTATTTTCGTGTAACATACGGAGTTAAACGTCTCGATAGTCATGCAAGACCATTATAAAGAATGTAGTGTGTATTCAGCTAAAGCTGGCCATGTGGCCCCTTCATTGCTGAGGGGACCTATTTGTACGTTATTAGTACATGTGGAAGGGCACCTTGGAACCAATTTTGATGTTTCTGAAATGTTAATGGTATTTCTAGACTGTTGGCATGGTCTGTAAGCACTTGGTAAGGCTGCTTCAGTATAGTTGTGATATGTACGTGTGCTAGCATCAGTTGCTGGAAAGGTGACCCATGATTAGAAAACTTCAGTTCTATAGGCTTTGTGGGCCTCGGCCACGAAGGTAACATCTCCACACCCATTGTCTAGCCCATGTAAATTTAAATGTGCTGTAACATCAGGTCTGCAATGTGCAGGAATATTAATTGCTAGTGCTATTTAAACAATGGAATTCAGTGAGGGATTTCCTAAAGTAGGGTATCCTTTGAAATGTGTAAGCTTGGACAACCATCAGACAAAAATTAGGTGCTTCCTAAAATCCTGAGGAGGATTTAGCCCTAACAACACGGACGTCTCTGTATGAAAGTGAATAGGGTACCTTGGGCACAAACAAGTACTACTCAGGAGACTGTTAAATAAGTACCTGACCTTAGAAAGTTGGTGGTGCCATGTTATATGGTACGCACTTGAAAATGTAGGACTTCGTGTTGAGACGATAGAACTTCAGAATGTAGGGACTGTGTCCATCCACACCATCAGAGGCTGTTAGCCCAATTCCTGACTAGCTCACAGTGCCTCACCGAACCCCTAAACCAACTAGGACAGCAGATGATTTTGGCAACCTCGAGCATGACATGCTGATACCCAAGGAAATTGTGAAAACCGATCTTACCACTTTTGTTGTTTCCTTATGTATACCCATGGTAAAACACAAAGATACAGAGAGTTTTCAATGCATTTATTGAAACTATCATAATTTTGTTTTGAAAGAATGTGCTGCAATTATTAGGCAGATAAAACAAAGCAAAGTAACCAGCATTATGAAATGGTGAAAAGAATGAACATTCCAACCATTCCAGTGTTAGTGCTATATCTGTATTTCTACCTATCAGCACCCCTGCTCTGAGAGCATAATGGGGTATACCCTCTGCACGATCCCTTAGGCTAGCCCAAGCCCCCATACCTGGATAACGTGGCAAGGCAATCTGCCTGGAGTAGATTGACAATCCCTTTCTGCAGGATGGAAGCTCAGTGTTCACAGGGCTACATGCCAAACACAGCAATGTCTCCCAGGACGGTGAAGACCGGAATGGGAATGCTCCTCTCTGACCTCCAATAGGACAGGGGACAGTTTATATAATAAACCCACTGTGTTAGAGATGCTGCTCTGATGTAATGGTGTGTCTAGATGTTAGAAGCTGTTGGAAATCTGACAACATAATCTCCGTGATATCTTGTTCTGTGTTCTAGTCTTGCACTGTGTGTACTGATGAAATGAGGAGAAAAGCTTCCTAAACACAAGCAGCATGTACAGCGTATTCTCAAAATAATATTGTGCAACCAAAACATGTAAAATATAACCTTGCTAAAATTATGTCAGTCTAAAATGTAAAATTAAGTGGAGAACCAAAGTGGGTCTGTGACGGAAATCACCACACTGTCATCTTGCCGTTCCATGCAGGTCGCAATCTCGGAACACGTTTCCCAGAACGAACACAATCTTTGACCTTCAGGAACTTTCTCTCCTGGTTCCAAGCGACTGCCAAGGAAATACTTGCATTCAGTCAGTCACTCTCCTATGCAGGGAGGCGATGGAGTGGGAGCACCATGAATTTCCTCCTACTCCATAGGCTGTTGGCCTCGCCCCACCCTCTATTGGCCATGATGTCTTGCTTGTTATTTTCCAATAAATCCATTAGCTCCGTTTAATATGCCACTGCTGGACTGGTATTTAACTGAGCTGCTCTGTTTTTTTCTCCTATTTATAATATAATCTCATAAGCCTATATTGCATTACTCAACATATTCCACTGTTTCTGTATTGGGGCAGAGTTAAGACATAGTCTTGCTGTGCAAGTGGAAGCTGCCTCTTAAATTGTCAGGTAGATAGTGGACATGTAGATTGAGTTGGGTAGGAAAGGCAGCCTTTACCCAACAAGTACAGTACTAAAAAGAGTATTCTGTTTTTGTACTGCCTTGGTTTTATTCTAGAGCCACCATTTTACCTTCAGGCTCCACTCTTACTCTCTTTTCTAAAACGTTGAAAATTCAAAATGGTGAAAGACATGCACACAAAGCTCATGGCTGAAAAATTACGGGTAAGTAGTTTATCGCTAGCACCATTTTCCTAAATCTGCTATGTTGTTGTCAGATATGAGGTCACCATTTCCATTTTTTAAATATTATACTAGATTCTATGAAAACGTAAACACTTAAGAGCTAGTCAAGGCTCAAATGGATGTTGACAAACCTGCAGTTGCCTAGTGATTGAAATTAGGAGACAGTTGCTTAATATTAAGAAATGAGATTACCGTTTTACAAGAAAATAATCTGATTCTTTATTTTTAGGATTACTTTTTTGATTCAAAAGTATTGACAGATGGCGAGCTGGCACCCAATGATCGATGCTGCCGTGTCTGTGGAAAGATTGGCCACTATATGAAGGACTGTCCAAAAAGGCGAAGGTGAGAATGTTTATGACTACTGTAATTTTAGCAAGCAGTGGAGATGGTGAACCGTAGGTGTTCTGCCACTCTGCTGATAGTAATGGTTCTCTGTTATGGGATTCTCTTTGAGATCCATAAAAAAGGGACTACTTCTAGACACCCGTGAGTTTCCCAAAACCCTTTTTACAACCAATTGTTTCATAAGAAGAAATTAAATATACAAAACAAGGTACTAATTTCAAAATGTTTCCTTACTCAATTAACAGGAACTTTCTAACTTTTTTGATTAGTCATTGCTGAGTAGTATGAAAAGTAATGTGCTATTCAGAAAGGAAGGGGTGATCCATGTGTACACTTATGAATGGTGCTCAATATTTTGAAGGTAATCCTTTCGCTAACTAGTGTAGTCTACTGGGAGGGGGAGCTTGCCAGGCTCCAAAATGGCTGCGTGCTAGATCGGCTCCTTCAGCCGTCTACTACTATCCGGAAATCTTCGCACTTCCCCCGGGGCCCGCCGAGTGCACTTACGCTGAGGTGTGCTTGAACACTGGGGCTACGCTCCGATTCCCACGAGAGAGCTGTGCACCCCCTCCTTGCGACGAAGCAATGCGTGGAAACAATTGCGGCCTGTGACGTTGTTTCGTTGCTGCTTGTGCGGAGCGGCCTGCTGCAGATCCCGGAGTGCGGCCGTCCTGAGCCTGTGGTGAGCCGCTGTGAACCTCCTGCTGTTGTTGCCTGCCCCTGCGCCGACCCTGTTTGGCTTGGGAGGCATTGCTGTAGCCCGCTGCTGAATGTGGTGCGGGGGCGCTGGATCGGCCCTCACTTGCCCTGCGACCTGTGTTTGCCGAGCCGCTGGCACTGGACGACGTACGCGCTGCCCGGTTTGGCTGATTCTGGGGCCTGCCTGCTGTGCGCGTCCTCCGGACCTTGCTGCTGCTGCTCGGCCGTCAGAAGCGCTCCATTCTTAAGCGCTGCAGCTATCATCACACTGCACCCACCTGGAGCCTGCTGCAGGGCATGGATTTTCGCATCGGATCAAGCAGTGTGCTCATGGCATACTCACCATCAGCCTAGTTTGTTTCTCCCAGGGCTGCACGATCTCTAATCAGAGTGTACTCATTCCCTGCCTCCTCAGCTAATTTACTCTCTGGTGGCACTGCCCCACATGTGTATAATATTAATGAGGGAATCAATCTATTTGCTTGAGTGACTTAACAATTTTCAGCTTCAATAATACCCTGGATGGCTCCCTTGGTTGTTTACTGCATTTATGCCTCGTCATTAGACCTCTTCCATTATTGATGGCCGGTACTGGTGTGTGTACGCTGGCTTCGCCAATTCACCCCAATAGCCCATTCCTGACCTCCGGCCCACTCCTCTCACTCCTGGTGTTGTCACTCCTGCCTGGTATCACAGAGGTTGTGCACATTTCCATACCTCTGATGCTTGGGGCTTGACTTGCTGTTGTATTGATTTATAGGCCGCGGAGACTTGGTCTGTTGTTTTGGACCCCTATCCTCGGTGTCAGTGTGCTGTTTCTCTCCCCGCCAGTGGATCCATAACCTGCCTCGGCGCCCCTTCACCCAGGTCACTGTATTTGCACATCGGTGCATCATTGCGTGCCCATGTGGAGGGCGCATTTTCCTGCTGCGGTGCCTTGCTGGTGGATCCTGTGACGCTTTGGAGGCGGTATAACATTATTATTACCACGACAGTTGCTAATACTGTTGCGATTTGTGCAACGTCACTCCCAGTCTGAGCTTGACCTGGAATTCTCTTGTGGTGGGCGCTAGCCATCTATCCACTCCATTGCGCTGGGTCCCTGCTGGCTGCCCTGAATCTGTCTTCTGGTTGCTGTTGTTCATAGACAGTGTCCTCCCCGCTTTGTTTGGCGACATGGGCAAGTCGGATAAGGCGCAATCCAAACTGAACTTTGAATCACGGAAATCCAGACATAAAGATGATGCTTCCGGGACTTCCGCTCCTGCATCTGGTGACAAATCTGAGGTCTCGGGCAGTGAATTTAAGCACATCCTAGTTACTATCCAGAAAAGCCTCTCTGCAATAGATGGTAAGATAGACTCCTTATCTTACAGAATGGACCGTATGTCCGAGCGCCTCGATAAACATACAGAGCGTCTTGACATGTCCGAGCGACGGCTCTCTGAGGTTGAGGAGGCGCAGATGGAGGTCAATAGCGCGCAGAAACAGATGGAAAAGGCGTTCACTATTCTGCAGGATAAGGCGGAGGACCTTGAGGCCAGGTCTAGGCGCAGTAATCTGCGCATTACGGTCCTTCCGGAGTCAACTGCTATAGGGGCAATGGAGGTATTTGTGGAGAAACTTCTCAAGGACTTGCTGGGTGCGGAGACCTTTTCCCCTATGTTCATCGTGGAGCGTGCGCACCGCTCCTTGGGTCCTCGCCCTCCTCCTGGTGCTCCCCCTCGTCCCATTATTGCCAAGTTACTTAACTACCGTGACAGAGACGCAGCTCTCAAGAAAGCCAGGGAATTGGGTGAACTGAAGTTTGAAGGATCTACTCTTTCTCTGTTCCCGGATTTCACGCTCAGAGTTCAGGA
This sequence comes from Calotriton arnoldi, assembly GCA_963921515.1. NCBI lineage: Eukaryota > Metazoa > Chordata > Amphibia > Caudata > Salamandridae > Calotriton > Calotriton arnoldi. The sequence continues at coordinate 107,726 of CAWUFW010005341.1, read as the reverse complement.
GGCTAGGAGGCTATTCGTCCCAATGAAACGCAAATTAAAGGACCTAAACATTGAATATGCAATGCTCTACCCAGCGAGACTCAGGGTTATGGTTAACGGCTCTGCAAAGATTTTTACCGACCCCAGGGTCCTTCAAAAAGCGCTCAAAGATTGGAAAATGGTGGAGCGAAATAAGCAGCCTTCCAGCACTGGAGAAGTGGAGGCCGGCTCGAGTGGCAACCTGAACGATAACGATTGACTTTGTCCAATAACGCAAGTTGCTCAGTGATCTTTCTTTTTCTTTTTCCTTCTTTTTTTCTTTCTTCCTCTGGTCTGTTGTCGATTGGCATACTAGATAATGGTATAATGGTGATGTTTTTAGCAATGTTTCTCTTATTGCAGCTGAAAGCTATCCGGCTTATCCTTGTCATGATCCCCAGAAGCTGGCTTGATCAGTGCTCAGCCCATATAAGTATTATGCACACCTTACAGAATAATGTTATGTTAATTGGATTGTGGGCGGTTCTCTCCCCTGGGGTGGAGATACAATTCTGCACGGACGGCATTATTTTTCTTTTTCCTCAATTCTTTTTGTTTTTTGACTACAGTTATGCCTGGCCACATCCGCCTCCAAGGGTTACCCCCAAGACGTCTTGTTGTTTCTTCCTTTTTGTTCTATGAATGTATATACTTGTTATTGTGTTATTTCGAGTTTTTTTCAGGGTGGGGACATGGTCGTATATGCCTAGTTGGGGTCGGCATTGGTTGGGTGGAGGAGGGTTTGGTTGGGAGTTTTTTATTTGTTTTGCATCCACGGGTGGTGTACATGCTTATGTTGTGCAAAGTAATCACTCTGCAGTCCCATCTAATTGCTTGTAGAGGCCAACATGAGTAATCTGCGACAGTCATTTGATGTTACTCCTCGACGCCTGCCAGGGAAAATTAGGCTTATTACCTGGAACATTCGGGGGTTAAATGATTATAGGAAGTTGCGTAAAGTGCTAGCTTACCTCAAGCGTCACGATATAGATATTGCATTATTGCAAGAAACCCACTTAGCCCCTAATAATTGTTTTCTCAACAAGAGGTTACAGGGCTCTTTTCATGCCGCGGGGTTTACATCGCATGCTAGGGGTGTTCTTACCTGGATTAATCCCAAATCAGGCATCTCCATGACAGTTATTAAATCTGATCCTAATGGTAGGTATGCTATTTCTCGATCTCATGGCTCTGGGTTAGATATCCAAGTTGTTAACATATATGGCCCAAATTATGATGATCCCTCCTTTTACCAGTCTCTACTTGCCCAGGTTTCCACCGGCCTGACTATGCCTCAGTTATGGGGCGGTGACTTGAATTGTATTTTGAATCCTATCCTTGACAAGTCGGGTGGACTTGGACGCCGCATTTCTGCAGCAGCCAAAGTCATTACAGATATTGCCTTGCAGTTAGATGTCTGGCGAGCTAGACACCCGGAGGCAGGCGGATTCACGCACTACTCAGCTTCTCATGACACACACACGAGGATTGATTACATACTACTAGACAGATCACTTTTCCCTCTGGTTTGTTCCTGTGCAGTCATGCCCCGCACTTTTTCGGATCATTCTCCCATTATCTTAGAGGTTGAGATGCCGCTACGGGTTTTTGCTCCGTTTACATAGCGTTTTCCACCATATTCTCTACTTGACACTGCGTTCAAAGGCGACTAGCCACCGCTATCGTTGACTTCTTTGCTGTTAATATAAACTCAGTTCAACATTTCACCACTGTCTGGGAGGCTTTTAAAGTATACATAAGGGGCGTCACCATTAGTAAACATGCGGGTGTGTTACGCTCGATCAGGGGTAGGCTTACCACCTTCGAGAAAAAACTTGTTGAATTGGAATCGGCTCCACAGGGGTATGGAGATCCCCAGATAGCCAAGGCCATAAAAGATACGCTTGAGAAATACAGTGCGGAGGCTGATGCAGAAGTCAGGCACATGGGGAAATATGCTATTGCTAAAACCTATGGAGAGGGAGATAGGCCAGGTGCTGTACTGGCTACTTTAGCCCGACGACAGAGGGACACGAGGAGTGTTTCGGAATTGGATGGGGGTGATGGTACCATCCTGACGGATCCATCGGAAATAGTGCATACATTTCGTCAGTACTATAGTGAACTGTATAGTTCACATATCACGGTTGATGAGTCCGCGGTCCTCGACTATTTGGAGCATGTGCAATTACCATGGATAACCAATTCACATAGGGAATATCTCATGAGGCCGCTTGATGCAACTGAAATCCGAATTGCCTTGAATTCTATGCGCGATGGTAGTGCCCCGGGGTTGGATGGTCTGATGGTTCCCTTCTATAAAACCTATATAGATCTTTTACTTCCACATCTTAGCAAATTACAGACACCGGTATAATGCCGCAGTCCATAAGGGAGGCCCTCATAGTCACTCTATTGAAGCCCGAAAAGCCCCCTCAACTATGTGCATCCTACAGACCTCTTTCACTCCTCAATGTTGACACAAACATATTTGCTAAGATCCTTGCCAATAGACTCTCCCCTCTTCTCCCTACATTGATAGGCCCGGAGCAGGCGGGCTTTGTCCCGGGTCGTACGCTTACACAACATTTAAGGACCGTGTTCGGAGTCATACAGCACGTTAAACCTGAACTTAAAGCTGCCGCTATTTTTTTAGACGCCGAAAAGGCTTTTGACTCTGAGTGGATTTTTAGGATGGCAGTGTTGCGTAGGATGGGGTTGGGAGATATTTTCATAAGTTTAATTTCTGCACTATATAACCAGCCGTCAGCAAGGGTTCGAATTAGTAACAGTGTTTCATCCTCTTTCCCTATATCCCGGGGCACGAGGCAGGGCTGCCCCCTTTCCCCATTATTATACGCTATAGTTGCGGAGCCACTGGCTCGTGCGTTAAGGGAATACCACGGGCATCGTGGTATACGCTTTCCTAACTACAACTTGATCATGTCCGCATACGCCGACGATATGTTAATATATGCTCGGGATCCTGCCGTCAATCTTCCCCCTCTAATTCGAGAAGTTATGAAATTCGGTGGTATATCGGGATTGAAAATTAATTGGGATAAATCCATCCTATTTCCTCTCACACCCTCGATGGTCCCTTTCAACCTGGACTTCCCTCTCAAATGGACTACTGACTCGGTCCGATACCTTGGCATACAAGTGCACACAGACTCAGATGTAGTGCTACGCGACAACTATGATAGGGCACTTGCTAAGCTTGAGTGCGATATTGAAAGGTGGATCAAGTTACCACTCTCTTTGGTAGGCCGTGTATCTTTGATGAAGATGATAGTTCAGCCCAGACTGCTGTTTCTCTTCACGAATATACCGATGGTGATCCCTCGACATTTCTTTAGAACTCTTAAGGCCTTGATGGTCAGACTCGCGTGGGCGGGCAAGTCCCCTAGAGTCAAGATGGATACTCTGACACTTCCTTACTCGATGGAAGGTCTGGGGGCACCAGACCTGGAACTTTATTACAGCGCAGGGTTCGCATGCTTATCACTGGTGTCATGGACCACACACTCTCCCGCATCTCAATCAATCAATCAATCAGGCGTTTGTTAAGCGGGACTACTCACCCATAAGGGTCTCAAGGCGCTGGGGGTGTGGGGGGTGCAGGTTCCAGTCCATCATGGAGGGGGTCTGTCGAAGAGCCAGGTCTTGAGGTTTCTTGCGAAGATGGGGAGCGATGTTGTCTGTCTGAGGGCGTTCCAGGCTCTGGCCGCGAGGAAGGAGAAGGAGCGGCCTCCCGATCTGGTCTTTCTGGTGCGGGGGACCACGGCGTAAGAGAGCTGGGCTGATCGTAGGGTCCTTTGGGGTGTGTGGAATTTGAGTCGGCTGTTCAGGTATGCTGGTCCGGTGTGGTGGAGGGCCTTGTGTGCGTGGGTGAGCATCTTGAAGGTGACTCTAGCCTCGATGGGGAGCCAGTGGAGTGTGCGCAGGTGCTGGGAGATGTGGCAGTGTCTTGGCAGGTTGAGGACCAGTCTTGCGGCGGCGTTCTGGATGTTCTGTAGCTTGCGGGTGAGGTTTTTGTTTATTCCGGCGTAGAGTGCGTTGCCGTAGTCGAGTCTGCTGGTGACCAGAGCGTGCGTAACGGTCTTCCTGTGTTTGAGGGGGATCCAGTTGAAGGTCTTACGTAGGAGGCGGAGGGTGTGGAAGCAGGAGGACGAGACGGAGTTGATCTGGCGGTCCATTTTGAGTTTGGAGTCCAGGATGATTCCCAGGTTACGTGCGTGGTCCGTGGGGGTGGGCGGGCTTCCGAGGGCGGGGGGCCACCAGGTGTCGTTCCAGGCATCGGGGTTTGGGCCCATGATGAGTACTTCTGTTTTGTTGGTGTTTAGTTGTAGGCAGCTGTTTTTCATCCATTTGGCGACAGCTTCCATGCCTTCTCGAAAGTTGTGTCTGGCGGTGTTGGGTTCGTTGGATAGGGAGAGGATGAGTTGGGTGTCGTCTGCGTATGACACAATGTTGTGTCCGTAGGTTCTGACGATGGGGGCGAGCGGAGCCATGTAGACGTTGAAGAGCATAGGGCTGAGGGAGGAACCCTGTGGGACTCCGCAGGTGGTTGGTGTAGGGTCCGAGAGGAAAGGGGGGAGTCTGACCCGCTGCGTTCTGCCAGAGAGGAAGGAGCGGATCCAGTCGAGGGCCTTGCCCTGGATTCCTGCGTCGTCGAGTCTGCGTATTAGGGTGCGGTGGGAGACTGTGTCGAACGCCGCTGAGAGGTCAAGGAGGATGAGGGCTACTGTTTCTTCTTTGTCTAGTAGGGTGCGGATGTCATCTGTTGCGGTGAGGAGGGCGGTTTCCGTACTGTGGTTTTTTCTGAAGCCGGATTGGGAGGAGTCGAGGATGTTGTGCTCTTAGATGAAGGTGGGGAGTTGGCTGTAGATTGCTTTCTCGATGACTTTCGCTGGGAACGGGAGCAGCGAGTTGGGTCTGTAGTTTTTGAGGTCGGTGGGGTCCGCCGAGGGTTTCTTCAGGAGGGGTTGACTTCGGCGTGTTTCCAGTCGTCGGGGAACGAGGCGGACGCCAGGGAGCGGTTGATGGTGTGGCGGAGCATGGGTGCGATGATGTCGGCGGCTCTGTTAAAGATGTGGTGGGGGCAGGGGTCCGTGGGGGCCCCGGAGTGGATAGACTTTATTGTCTTCAGTGTGTCTTCGGTGGTGAGGGCTGTCCAGTTGTCAATCGCTGTGTTCCGGGTGTCGGGGGTGGTTGGTGAGGGTTCAGTGTGTTGGTTGTCTTCGTCGAAGTTGTCGTAGATGCTCTTGATTTTGTGGGGGGAAAAGGTGCTGAGTTTGTCACAGAGGTCTTGTGAGGGAGGAATGTCAGTAGATTCGCTGGTGGGTTGGGCGAACTCCTTGATGATGTTGAAGAGTTCTTTGCTGTTGTGTGCGTGTGTGGAGATTCTGTCTTCAATCGCTGTTTTCCTCGTTTTTCTGATGAGTTGGTGGTGGGCGTTGGTGGCGGCTCTGAAGTTGTTGTGGGCTTCTGTGGATTTGGTGTTCCTCCAGGCCTTTTCGAGGCGGCGGCAAGTGCGTCTGGACTCTCGAAGTTCGGTGGTAAACCATCTGGTTTTTTTGGCGTGGGTGTTGTTGTTTTTCTTGAGGGGGGCTATGGTGTTGGTGCTGTCGGAGATCCATCTGTGCAGGGTTCGGGCTGTGGTGTTGGGGTCGTCGTTTTCCGCGATGGTTGGGGTGGAGTTGCTGAGTGAGGAGGTGAGCTGATCGTCGGTGATTCTGGTCCAGTTTCTTCGTGGGAGCAGGTGCTGGTGTCTGTGGATGGTGGGTGTTCTGAAGGTGAGGTGGACGCATCGATGGTCAGTCCATGGGAGTTCGGTGGTGTGGCTGAAGGTGATGGAGTTTCCTGTTGTGAAGAGGGGGTCGAGGGTGTGTCCTGCTGAGTGCGTGGGTTTGGTCACGATCTGGCGGAGTCCAATGTTGTGGAGGTTGTCCAGGAGGGATGTTGTGTTGGGGTCCAGTTGGTTGTCGAGGTGGAAGTTGAGGTCTCCCAGCAGGGTGTAGTTGGTTGATGCGATGGCTTGCGTGGAGATGATGTCCGTGATGGAGTTGGCGAAAGCTCCTCGGGGTCCAGGGGGTCGGTGGATGAGGGTTTCTCGGAGGGTGGTGGTAGGGCTGGTCAGTATCTTGAAGTGAAGGTGTTCCATCAGGTCTGTGGGCTCGTCGGGGAGTGTGCTCAGGCGGAAGGTGGATTTGTGGACGATGGCGATTCCTCCTCCCGGGCGGTTGGGGCGGTCCTTCCTTGAGATCTTGTATCCTTGGGGAATGGCGATGGCGATGTCCGGTCCCGAGGGGGTGTTGGTCCAGGTTTGGGTGAAGAACGCTACATCTGGGGTGGTACTGTCGAAGAGGTCCCAGATTTCGGTGGCATGTTTGTGGAGGGATCGGACGTTGAGGAGGATGCATTGCAGGGTCTTCGGTTCGGTTGTGTTCTTGTGGGCGGGTTGTGGTGGGTCTGTGTTCTTGGCGGTGCTGTAGGTGAGCCGGCAGCGGTGACAGCTGAAGGGTCCGTGGGTGTCGGCTGGTGATGCTAGCTTGCAGTTGTTGCTGCCTGGGTTGAGTGCGTGGAGTGTCGCTGGGTCGTAGCGTTGGCGTCGCGAAGGTCCAGGGTTCCTGGCGCTGGTTGCGGTCGGGTCGCTGACGGGCGCAGACGGGCTTGCTTTCGGCGCGCCAGCGGTGTGGCCGCACAGCGGCTGCCATTAAGTAGGGGTCGGGGAGGGCTGGGAGCGGGGAGGGGAGCTGGATTGGGCCGGTCGCGCAGGGGGGAGGGGCCGCGGTGGCAGCAGCGGCGGGGAGAGCGGGCGGGAAAGAGGGATTAAAAGGAAAAGAGGAAATAGAGGAAATAAAAGGAAAGGAAATAAAAGAGGAATAAGGCAAAACGCAGAAAAGTGCAGCCAAGCAGAAAAGTGCAGAAAAGAGAAGAGGGTAAAAACGAGTGGAAACGGAGCGGAGCGAGAGAAAGGAGACATAGGTCCACTGGACCACCAGGGATGAGGTGCAGGTAAAACCTGTGGGTGGAGGATGGCCTCGAACACCAACACTCGAGAGTGCAGGGGCTCGGGGGAAGGCCTCACTCAATGGTGGAGCTGCGAGGGAGGGAGAGCAATTTCACTGACAATGAGTCAGTGGTCTTGCTCCGCATCACCTTATAGAGAGCATTGCCTCTGACCCCTCCCCACTCCCCCGGCAACTCACTCAGCCTCCCAACAGACATTAATGTGTTCTCAACTCTATTCATTCAGTTGTTCATGCCTGGAGTGAACTAGTTAAAAGACAGGCAGGCACTCTGCTTTATTCTCCGCTACTTCCATTGGATTGGTGCCAATGGTTGCCTCTGTGCACTGAAGTTGCTCACTGAATGTCCAGATCACACGCATGGGTGAATTCTTCCCTGAAGGCAGAGTCTGGACGTGGGATGAGGTGGCCACCGCGGACCACGGTCCTACTTCCTTGGTACAATTTCATTATTTCAGGGCACGACATGCCTTGAGAGCTCTGTTGGGTGATGAATATTTAGAGCCTGTGGCTCTCCCGTCCCTCACTTACCTTTTACGTGCCAAAACCCCATACAAATTGGTCTCTAACATATACACCTTGTCCCAGGAATATAGCCGCGCCAATTACTCCCCACTGAGAGCGCAGTGGCAATCAGACTTAGTAGTTCCCATTGATGACAGTGTATGGAGGTACTGCTGCGAGGTCACCCAATCAGTGTCTTTAAATGGGAGGCATAGATTGATTCATTTTAAGTTTTTGAATAGAACGTATTATACACCTACCCGCCTTCACAGGTACGGCTTAAGTGAATCTGATAGATGTGAGCGCTGTGGGGCAAGTGGTGCAGATTTCTTTCACATGGCATGGGTGTGCCCACGTATTGCTGCTTTTTGGACACAGATATTCATGGAATTAGGCAATATCGTGGGCACCCCGCTCACTCCAGATCGACTGTTAGCCTTATTGGGATATACTAAACCTCATCCCAAAGGCATCAGGAAGCTGCTGGGATTGGGCTTTCTCCTAACTAAGAGGCGAATCGCTATGCGCTGGGCACGCGGACCACCTCCCTCCAAATCAGAGTGGGATAAAGATTTGCTTTTTTGTAACACGCAGTCCGAAACATATAGTGAGTTAATTCCCCCGCGCAGTCGCCCTAAGAACTTCTGGGGACTGTACAAACAGTACTTGATGACACGTGATGATCCTGGAATTGACAATGTCTGAAAGCATGTTTTATTTTGCTGGAACAGGTCTTCTAATTTGCGATATGTCATTAAAGGTGCAAATGTAGGATATGTTTATAATCCTCTTCTCCTTTTTCCCCTATTACAATTGGATCACAATTGGATTAATGTTAGCTGTGCTTATGCCCGCGGTTATAGGGGGTCGCTCATTGGTTGCCGCTGTTTCCCCTGTATTACAAAGGCTTATTCTCCTTTTTATTCATGTCTAGTTAATTTTCATTTGTATTTGTAGACTGCATGATACTTCATCTTGTAATAACACGATCGACATTGTATTATGTACACTGCTGTGGATTGTTCAATAAAATCAATAAATAAAATTTAAAAAAACTAGTGGAGTCTACCAAGCAGTGGAGCGGCATTAGAAAAATCTTGTAAACTGCATAAATCTGTGCTTCTTGATTTGTAAGTTTTTTTTAGTCTCTGTATTTTCTGTTTCGAGGTAAATATGTAGCATTACAATACCAAGTTGCAAGCTTATGATGGCTGCAATCACTGTCCTTCTGGCATCCTCTGATGGTAATCGAAAAATAAGTTTCAGAGATATAAGGACTTAAAAGCAGGAGGGTATCAGTGGGGAAACATGAGTATCCAGTTTGAGAGATGAATCAAGTCTGAAACCAGAGACTCTTATCTACAGATTAAGAATTTGGAGATGAGCCTAAGTTTGAAGGTCATGGGACATGAGGCCAGATCAACAGATTTCTAACCAACAAGAGAACCTCTATTTTTTCATATTTAATGTTAACCAGTTTCTATCAATTTAGCCTTTAATAAATTCTAATCAAGAAGAAATAGGGGGTTAGGAATACGTCCATTTCCATTAAGCTTAACTATAAGTTGGTTGTCATGTGGATAGGAATAATAGAAACACCCAACATTTTTTAGATAGAATAAAAGAGGGCTAATGTAAAGATTAAAATGAAAAGCAGAAAGGACAGAACCTTGGAGTACTTCTGTAGCTAAATTCGAAGGGTCAGAGAAATAATTGATAGAGCAGAACTCCTTGAGTGTGATTTGTCAGAAATGATTTAAGCCAATCAAGAGAAGTATGACAAATGCCTTCATGGCCACGCTAGCTAAGAGAATTGTATGATCAACTGTATCAAAGGCTGCCGTTAAGTTCAATAACATTGGGGCAAAAGTAGAGTGGTTCTTGGCAGCCCTCAAACTGTCAACTTTTATTGCAATTAGTGCAGCTTCAGTGCTTCTTTTGGAATGGAAGCCAATCTAGGAGCCCTCCAAAATTGCAGCAGTTTGAAAAAACTGCATATCTGAGCAGCAACAATGCTTTCAAGACAGTGTGCAGGCTTTCTTGTTCATCATGGACAAATGACCGGCTGAGAGAGACCCCGATCTTGTGCTCCCATGCACACATGGTCACAAAAAGGACCTGTTCCTTTGGAAAGTTGCAGTGAGCATATATGTACAACAGCTGCCGCACGCATAAGAATTGGAATATGAACTGTAGTTATGCTGTTTTTTCTATCTTTCACTTCCTCCTCCTTTCCCGTTTGTGTGTGTTCGAGGCATGTGTGCTGTAGATACACATGCTTTGCATACTCCTGCCATGTAGTGTTGGGTCCGGATGTTTGAAAGTTGTTTTTCTTCAAATGTCTTTTCCAGTCACAAGGTAAGGTGACTCCTCCTTTCGGTGCTAATGCGCAAGGGCATCGACTTCATTGTTAGATTGTTTTCTTTTTGCCATCGGGTACGGACGTGGCTTGCTTTGCTCCAGTTTGAGATCGTTCATCGGGATCCCTTTGATTCGCAACCCACTGTACCCGAGTCGGTATTGTTTCAAACACTTTTTCCCATCATCCGCGTGTCGAAAATTGGGAACCTTTCCTAGTTGGATCAGAAAAACTCCAACCGCGGCCTTCGGGCCGAGCCCATTTCAGTTCACTTCCGCTCGAACAAACATCATAGAGTAATCTGCCGATGGATTTGACTCCATTCCAATTCTGCCCACGGTGCCACTCCAAATATCTGTGCACCGACCTTCACAAGGTCTGTAACGTGTGCTTGTCTCCAGAGCACAAGGAAGAAGACTGTGACGTCAGCCGCTCACTTTGCTAAAAAAACGACCCTCTGGGAATGTCGGGCTCGACAAAAAGAAATGCATCGACAACGTATCGAAGACACCCCAGATATCTTCAGAGAAAATATTGAACAGGAAGTAATGGAAGCGTCCCCAGCGGAAGAAGAGGCCTTTTCATCCAGGACTCCGACCTGGAGATAGAACTGGAGTCCCACGATATCCCTGCCGGTTAAGGTGCCGTGAGTACCAAAACCCCCCCCACAAAACTCGCTTCCACTAAACATAAGGCTTCTGGGCCACCACTGCCATCTGGCCATGGTAGGCACTGAGACTCTGTTTCCAATGCCCCTCCCTCTGGCTCAGCACCGAAAGCAACCGTCAAGCCTTCTGGCTCTGGCTCGAGTCGAGATACCACATCTTTGGCACCTAAAACATCAGTTCCGAAAAACAAAAAGAACAAATCCGTGTCTGCACTGAAAATTTCGGCGCCGAAACAGAAAGATGCTCCTCAGAAGTCACCGAAGCCAGTTCTGGAAACCTAGCAAGAAAAGCTGGATCCAAAGCAAAAGAAAATTTATATTAATCCAGACACTGGACATATTGCAACAAAACCAGTGATACCATCCTCCAAGAGGAAAATTCCTAATCCACAGAATATAACATCCCTCTTAAAAAGAAAAATGACATGGCTACTAGCCCTCTTCACCCCATTCCTTATACCCCTCCCCCATTTTCACCAGTACCTCTGATACCAACTTCAGACCCGCTAGACATCACGCCACAGGGCTCTCCCTATACAGATCCTGATGCAGGGGCTGGGGATGACACTTATGGCCAACCACCACCAGATCCATGGGATGATTATAATGTAGATCATCCTACAGACACGGATCTATACCCTGCAGAACCAATTCCTCCTGATGACAAAACTTTGTATCGGGAGTTAATTGCCAGGGCCACATACCATGGAGTCACTTGACATAATCTTTAGAAGAAGATTTTTTTTTTTTAAACATTGGGAACCACACATAAGACAACACAGTCCTTACCTATGTTAAAAGGTATGATGAGGCATGCAGAAGACATTTTTAAAGATCCTGTGAGGGCACGTATTATAACACCCAGGGTTGATAAAAATATAAACCTCTACCATCTGAGCCAATTTCTATTAAGGGCCAGGTTGTGTCCAATGCTCGTAAAAGAGCAAATTCACAAACTTCAGGTGATGCTCCACCACCAGACAAAGAGTCCAAATTAATAGATGCCTCAGGCAAAAGAGTTGTGGCACAATCAGCCAATCATTGGTGTATAGCCAATACACAAGGTCTTTTGGCTGTGTATGATAGGGTGCACTGGGACGAAATGGAGGAGTTACTCCAATATCTCCCAGAGGAGCATAGAAAAAAAAAGGGCAGGAACTAGTACAGGAGGGAAAACTAATTTCCAACTCCTCTATTTGGTGTGCGTTAGACGCTGATGATACTGCAGCCAGGGGAGTTAACACCAGTATTCTCCTCGGAAGACACACATGGCTGCAAATCTCTGGGTTTAAACCAGAGGTGCAACAAACAATACGTAATGCTCCCTTTGACAAGGAGCATCTTTTTAGCCCTCAAGTGGATGAATCACTTGAAAAAATGAAAAAAGACACTGAAGTGGCAAAATCCATGGGAGCACTGCAGTCACCCTTTAACAGAGTCTCTTTTCACCAATCATTTTATAGGGGAGGCTCAAAAAGCACCTCCACAGATGCCAACACATCTTCCTATAAACATCAAAATCAATCTCCCCCCTCCTGAGGATTTTACAAAGGTGGTTACAGAGGAAACAATTATAGAGGTACACCAACACGTGCCTCTCCATCTCCCAACAAGCAGTGACTTGATAACAATTCCCCCCAATCATCATACACCTGTTGGGGGAAGACTGCATCAGTTTCTTCCAATTTGGCAATCAATAACATTAGACAAATGGGTGTTGGTAATTATCCAACATGGGTATTGCCTGGAGCTCACCAACAATCCTCCCAATATTCCACCTTGCATTCACAAACTCTCTAGAGCGCCAACAACTGCTCAAACAAGAAGTACAAGCTCTTCTAATAAAAGGAGCTATAGAACCAGTTCTAATACAACACCATGGGTCAGTGGTTTACTCACTTTACTTCCTAATCCCAAAAAAGGACAGTTCTCTATGACCAGTATTAGATCTCAGACCTCTAAACCTGTACATACTGTCAGAACACTCCTATATGGTCACACTTCAACAGGTGCTTCCCCTCTTGCAGCAAGGCGACTTGATGTCAACACTAGACTTAAAGGACGCGTACTTTCACATTCCTATTCACCCAGCACATCGCGAATACCTCAGATTTGTTGTAGCAGGAAAACACTATCAAATGAAGGTACTCCCATTCAGAGTCACTACTGCACCCAGAGTTTTCACCAAATGTCTAGCAGTAGTAGCAGCTCATCTAAGAAGACTACAAATCCATGTCTTCCCATATCTAAACGATTGGCTCATGAAAGGCATCACAAGTGTTTATAACACACTCAAATTACCATAAATCTTCATCAGCAGTTGGGATTCACAGTCAGTGCACACAAATCCCATCTTCAACCCTCACAGCTGCAAACCTATCTAGAAGCTATGCTAATCACTCAAACAGGTTTAGCCTATCCCAATGCAGCCAGGATTCATAATTTTCAAACACTGCTACTACAATTCCAAAGCAAACAGTATCTAACAGTGAGAACATTCATGCAACTTCTAGGGATGATGGCATCATGCATTGCCATAGTGCCTCATGCAAGATTAAAAATGCGCCCTCTACAGGAATGTTTAGCACGTCAATGGAATCAATCACAGGGTCAACTAAAAGATCTAGTGTTGGTAGACAGCCACACCCATTGCTCCCTGCAGTGGTGTAACACAAAAAACCTATCAACCCTGTTCCACAGATCGTGCTCACAGGAGACGCATCTCTCACAGGGTGAGGTGCCCATCTACAACATCTTACAGTTCAGGGTCTATGGGACACCAAACACAAAAATCTCCACATCAACTACCTAGAGCTTTTAGCTGTTCACCTAGCACTAAAAGCATTTCTACCTCACCTGATAGGGAAAGTTGTCCTAGTCCAGACAGACAATATGGCGGCTATGTACAAAAATAGTGGCGGGGGATACACTCTAAAGTTATCATTCCTCTCTCAGACCATTTGGCATTGGGCAATAATACATCACAAAATCTACCTTCTAGCAGAACACCTTCCAGGGTTGGACAACGCATTTGCTGACCTCAGCAGGATGCGGCAACAAGTCCACAAGTGGGAACTCCACCCCTGAGTCCTCCTCCCATACTTCCACTAATGGGGGTTTCCACAAATAGATCTCTTTACAACAGCAAGAACTCAAAATGCCCAAACGTTGCTTCCAAGTTCCCCCACCCTCTATCCAAAGGCCATGCCCTATGGATGAAGTAGCCAAGGGGATTTCATCCCCTTACTAGTAGTGCGCCAGGAGGTGGTATTGCAGAGTGGTGGAGAAAGGGGGCATGGCATCCGATGACCTCTCAGTAATCCTGCTGTGTGGGATTTACTGGAGGTAACAAGAGGGGTAGTTGGCCCCCATGGACGTCCTTGGGGGCCAACTACCCCTCCTATTATCTATAATAAGTCCCATGCAGTGGGATTGCTAAGAAGTCTTTACTCCTGAGGGAATTTGGGGGCCAAGAAGCCCTCTTGGTACCTCATGTAAGTCCTACACCGCAGAATTCCTGAGAGCTGGTTGGATGCCCAGCCCCTTTCTCCACCACTCTGTAAAGGCGACTACTAGTTAAAAATCCTTAGACATTCACTGAAAAAACCAAAGGTTACAGGGATGTTATAGTTGGGAAATAGAATAAAAAAACAGAAATTTCATGAAAAAACCAAAGGTTGCAGAGGCGATATAGTTTGGCTAACATTTCACTTGTACAGAACCAGAGAAATTCAGCCGTTCTAGTTAGTGAGCTAACTATAACTCGCACTCCTGCAATGCACTGGTATGACCTCACATATTACATCACTCATGACATGGACAGTGACATCACTGATGACATTACTGTTAACATTACTGAAGACATCATCCAGAGAATCTGTCGCACACACTCGCACCCCCATATAATCATTCATACACCCACTCCAACTACCAGACTGCCATTCTTAAACCCATTCACACACACATACCAGTACTTACACAGCCAGTCACCGATACATAGATCAACACACACATCCACTCACTCACCCTTACAGCCACTCACACACCCACCCACTCACTCATACAGCCACTGACATAGCCACTCGTACACTCATACAGCCGCTCACACCGAGTCAGAGCTACTCACACACCTACTCACTCACCCATACAGTCCGTCACAAAGCCACTTACTCATCCATACAGTTAAACACATACCCACTTACTTACTCATAAATATACTAACATGTACTCACTCACCTATACAGTCACTGAGACAGGCACACACTCACGCATACAGCCACTCTCACATTCACTCACTCACCCATACAGTCACTCACATACCCCATCACTCACCTATATTGCTTTTCACATACCCAGTTACTCACCCACATACCACTGACGCATGCACTCACTCACCGACACAGGCAAACACACTCATTCACACACACACAGACTCGAACCAACACAACGACTCACTCACCCACTCACTCATCTATACAGTTAGTCACACACCCCCTCAGACAACCAGTCACCCACAAAGCCACTCACGTACCCACTCACCAACGCATACAGCCACTTCGACACCAACTTTCTGATGGATACTTCTGCCTGTGGATTCCTCACCTTATGAATACCCCTTGCGCCAGCAATCTCGCGGAAATTCTTTTTCCTAGACAATTGTCTATTAGTATTTGAGATAGTGTGCAGTTATGCTCTGATGATGCGAGATCGATGGACTGTGGGTTTGTGAATGATTGACGGACTTACCAAAGAGGGAATCTGGTTTTTGACTTGAGTCTATTTTGGTGCTCCACCTCTTTTGGTTTCAAGGAGCCCCTCTCTGTTTTGAGAGAGAGACACTCAAGTTGCACCACCAGCAGCACTGGGGCGGCTGATTGCAGAGTGCAGGCGCCCAATGTTAGCCAATGGGTCTAAGGGTGCCTTCGGTTAGTGACTGCTCAAGAGCAGACCACTCGGTGTAGGAGCAAAGCTCCTGGGGTTAAGGTCAACACTGCAGGGGCCCACAATCAGCGCAGGAGCTGCACCACCTGCGGGACAGGGGCAGCCGGGTGCAGTGTGCAAGAGGACGTCGAGGACCCTGTGGTTTTCAGTGGAGACCTTCGGTTCCGCAAAGTTGCTGCAGGCTCGGGCAGGGAAACTTCCTGAAGGCGACCACCAGCTGGAGAGGTAAGGTGGGTTCTTGGGGGGATTCGGTTGGGCCACCCAAGGCCCTGGGGCATCGGGTGCAGGGGTGTCTCCTAGCGTCGGGTCTTCTTAATCGCTTTGGTCGCGGTCGAGGGTGCCTTCAGGTTGAGGCGGCAGGCGTTGTCTTGAAGCTTGAGGGAGGTCGGGGATCACCAGGTCCGGATCGCTGGGGAGACCTCCTCGTGGTGTTGGGCCACTCAAACTCGGGCCGTGAGCGTCGGGTGCAGAGTGGTGCAGAATCAAGGAGCCTCCGGAATACAGATTCTGTGGGTGAGTCTTTGCTTGAGCAAGTCCGGTGCTCACTGGAGTCAGTCTGTAAGATGGTTGCAGGGCAGGTCCTCTGGGCTTTGGGGGGGGCTGCTGGACACGCCGGGTTCTTCGTTGTAGGCAGGTCGGAGACTGGGCAGGCCGGTAGGTCTGGGGCCAAAGCAGTAGGTGTCCTCTTCTTTCTGGCTCAGCACGGATCTTCGGTCCTTCTTCTTTCTTCCTCGAATCTGAGGAGGCAAGGTTCAGGGTCGCCCCTAAATACTACATTTAGGGGCTTTAAATAGTGTGTGCAGGTCAGGACTAATGGGTCCCTTCCTTGGGGTGGGTACACTCCCTATTATGCTACCCTCCAGTGGGAGGGGCATGAGCCTCTCCCTAATTGGCTGAGTCCCCTCATCTTCAAGATGAGGGGTGGGGTAGGTAAAGGTGGGCACACCTCTCTTCCAAGCTTGGTTTTCCCGCCGATTCTGCCGCCCAAAGTGGGGGGCCAGAACTGGTGGGAGCCAGTTGCTGGGGACAGCAAAAGACAGGGACATCTTCCAAAGGCGGACCCAGCCCATCCTGGGGGAGGAGGCATGACACATCTGCCAAGGATGGCCTTTGTTCTGGACACAGAGAGCGGAGGCTCTCTACCGAGGGGTCCAGAAATCTCTCTAGTGGTGGCAAATGGCGGACAGCCATTTAGGAACCACACCAGGGCTGGTGGTTTTCAGGGGGCATCTCTAAGATGCCCTCGGAGTGCATTTTACATTAAATCCCACACTGGCATCAGTAGGGGTTTAATCTGCTGACACGTTTGCTACCAAACTTCCCAGGTTTTAGTAAAGCCATATGGAGCTGTGGCGTTCGTAATGACCAACTCCCAGACCTTGTACTCTTTATGGCTTTAGTACACTTACAATGTCTAAGAATGGATTTAGACACTGCAGGAGTACAGGGTTCATGCCAGTATCCTCACCTGAGGGCTAGTGCACCCTGCTAGAGAGGGTGGCTTACCTAGGCCTCAGACAGTGGGTTGTAGGCATGGCACACAGAGATGTATTCCATAGAATCAAACAGAACCTGTTTGAGTGCAAGGGTGCACTGTTCACATGCCCAATAAGGTGCAAACTTTAGTGCAAAATTTAATGTGTCATCTATTAAAGATTTTTTAATATTGAAATTTTTAGAAAGAAACAACTCATCCACCAGCCAGGTGGTGTCAATTATAATGCTATAAACAAGATCTAGTCAACTGCATAAATTAAAATTAACACTCATGTACTCTTGAGTTTTTGTTTAAACGAAAAAAACACATGAAGTACATACAATGTATATCTGAAAGAGACACGTTAGTGACAGATTCCTTACCTTAGAATATCCCCAGGCGACAGGCTGGATCAGGAAAGTTGTGCGTAGCAGTACCCTTGCGCGTCGGTAGGCGGCGTCGTGCGGCTCCGCGTCCGTCGTCGGCGTCGTGATCGCCGGGATGACGTCGCGGGCAGTACTTAGGTGCCGCCCCTGCGCGCTGACGTCAGTTCTTCTTTTTCCGCGCCAGCAAGCGCAGATCCGGGAAGAGCAGTGCCCTGGTCAATTTTTGACCATACTTTTTGGTGATTTTTTCACTGTTTTTTCCAAACTTAAAGGTGTCGTAGGGATGCCCGGCTTCAAGCGATGCGGCGCCTGTGCGCGGATGATGTCCGTCACCGACCCGCATTGGGAGTGTCTCTTCTGCCTCGGCCGAGGCCACGACACCGAGTCTTGTCCCGAATGCCAGGCCCTCAACCCGAAAGCTTTGTGAGAGCGGTCTCGAAAGCTCCTCGAGGCCCGGCATTCGGCTCCACGGAGGCCCCGGTCGCGTGAGAGGTCCAGGGGTCGCTCGCGGAGTGCACACCGGTCGTCGGCGTCGAAGTCTTCTTCGTCCGGTAAGTCTAAGCACAAGAAGTCCAAGAAGCATCGTCGCTCTCGGACTTCGCCTCGCCGGTCTCGCGACTCGGCTGAGGCCCCTCCCGGCACCGTCCCCGCCCCCGGACTTGCCTGTGGAGTCGCCCCCGCCATACCCGCCCTTCCCGGGTTCGGGGGCGGATCCGGCCAAGGTACAGGAGTTCCTGTCGGCCATGGCCCGCCTCTTCGGGCCGTCAGGCCCCTCCGGTGCGCCTTCGGGCCCCGCGGGCCCTGATGGGGTTGCTCCGGCGTCGCCGGCGGCTCCGGCCCCGGCGTCGCCCGTGCCTCCAGCCTCGATCCCGGCTCCGGCTTCGGCCCCGGCCTCGATCCCGGCTCCACAACCCCCATCGACGCCGGTCGACCTCACGACACCTCCGCCGGCGCCGATGTCTCCGGTGCCGTTATCGACGCCGCCCTGGGCTCCGGGCGGCGTCGTCCCCAGTTCCTTCCGGCTCCGGACATGGACCCGGAGCGACGCCGCTCGACGCCGGCTCCGGCGCCGATGGGACCTTGGGTCCCAAATGTCCCTCCTCCTCCTTATTTTGAACCAGAGGAGGACCAGGAGGACTGGGAGGGGTCTGATGACCCTCTGACACGCAACTGTCAGTATGATGAGGACTGGACAGAGAGTCTAGGGGAGGCCAGTGGTCTGGATACTTCCCCTGACACTGGCATGCTGTCTCCTCCCGTGGCTACGGAGGAGGGGGCCAATTTTGGTACGGTGTTGCGTAGGGCTGCTGGGGCCTTACGTCTCCAGCTCCCTACTTTGACGGTCAAGCCTAACATCTTGACAGAGGTGCTTCAGCCGGCAGCCTCCTCTGCGGAGACTGTGCTGCCGTTTAACGACGCCCTCACTGACGTTCTTTTGGGCGCCTGGTCCAAGCCCAACACAGGGGCTCCTGTGGATCGGAACGTGTCACGACGCCATCGCCCCGCTCCGGGCGACCCCCTGTTTCTTTCTGTCCACCCCACTCCTGAGAGCTTGGTTGTCCAAGCCTCCGCTTCCCAAACCGCCTTCCCTACCGCTCCTCCGGATAGGGAATCCAAACGCCTGGATCAGTTTGGGAAGAAAGGTTTTTCTTCCTCCAGTGCTGGCTTGCGGTCCGTTAACACCGCTTGTCTTTTGGGCCGATATACCCACTCCCTGTGGGATTCGGTGGCGGATGTTTTGCCCCAGTGCCCTGAGGAGGTCCAGGCACTGCTTTCCCGCGCCATTGCGGAAGGAAGGGATGCGGCCAAATACACTATCCGTTGTGGCCTTGACACCGCCGACTCGCTGGGCAGGTCGATTGCAACGACGGTGGCGCTCCGACGCCACGCCTGGCTGAGAACCACTGGTTTTTCAGGGGATGTCCACAATACTCTCATGGACATGCCCTTTGATGGAGTCGGTCTTTTTGGGACCAAAGCAGACCATGCGTTGGAGCGCTTTAAGGACTCACGGGCTACTGCCAAGTCCCTGGGCCTTTCTGCTACACGCCCTCCGCTGCCTTCTGCTTTTCGCCCCTATCGTGGCCACGGTAGGGGCGCCCTTCACGTCAGCAGCCCAGCCACCGGCCCGCGCAGCAGGCGTCTTCGCGTGGCCGAGGACGTGGATTCCGCCGTGGCGGATCGGGCAACCAGCGTGCGGGTCAGGCCACCACCTCCAACCCGTCCGCGGCCTCCAAGCCCTCCTAGTCCCTCCTTTCAGGTGCACGGCACGCCAGTAGGGGCAGGGTCCGCCATCACCTACTCCACTGGCGCACCATCACCTCGGACAGGTGGGTCTTGGACATTGTCCGAAGGGGCTACTCCCTCCCCTTCGAGACCACCCCCAGCCATGCCACCTCAATTCCACCGCATGTCAGGGGATCACTTGGTGCTTCTACAGAAGGAAGTCACGGCCCTCTTGACCAAGAGGGCCATCGAGCATGTTCCGACCCCAGAAGTAGGGCGTGGTTGCTACTCCCACTACTTTCTGGTGCCCAAAAAGGACAAGGAGGACATGCATCCTATCTTGGACCTCCGGAACGTCAATCGCTTCCTCCGGAAGGAGAAGTTCAAGATGCTCACCCTAGCTCAGGTCTTGACTGCCCTCCACCCAGGAGACTGGTTGGTAGCGTTGGACTTGCAGGACGCGTATTTCCACATCCTCGTCCTGCCGGCCCACCGAGCGTTACCTTCGGTTCACGGTAGGCCCCGAGCATTTTCAGTTCACCGTGCTCCCCTTTGGCCTTACGAGTGCCCCTCGGGTGTTCACGAAAGTGATGGCGGTGGTCGCAGCTCATCTGCGCCGGGCAGGGGTTTCAGTCTTCCCCTACCTCGACGACTGGCTGCTGAAGGCGGGCTCGTCCCAGGCAGTCGTCTCCCACCTCCAGACTACGGCCGAACTCCTGCACTCGCTGGGGTTCTCCATCAATGTGCCGAAGTCGCATCTAATTCCTTCTCCACAGCTCCTTTTCATCGGAGCAGTTCTGGACACGACGCAGTTTCGGGCCTATCCTCCCGAACGGCGAGTCCGGGATATTCAGGCTATGATTCCGATCTTTCGGCCTTTATCCTGGGTTTCGGTACGGATGACCCTGAGGCTGCTGGGCCTCATGGCCTCCTGCATCCTGCTGGTCAATCATGCCAGATGGCATATGCGGGCTCTGCAGTGGGACCTGAAGTTCCAGTGGGCGCAGCACCAGGGCAACCTGTCCGATCACGTCCAGATCTCGGAGGGGACTGCAAAACAGTTGCAGTGGTGGCTCTCGAACCGGCAAT
Organism: Calotriton arnoldi; assembly: GCA_963921515.1. Classification (NCBI taxonomy): domain Eukaryota; kingdom Metazoa; phylum Chordata; class Amphibia; order Caudata; family Salamandridae; genus Calotriton; species Calotriton arnoldi. Next base: position 87,025 of record CAWUFW010005341.1, on the reverse strand, counting down.
GGGTCATGGGCAGATCCCTCTCCCTTCCCCAGCCAGAGCATACAGTTGTGACGGACGCGTCCCTTCTGGGATGGGGCGGTCACATGGGAGAGGCGGAGATCAGAGGCCTCTGGTCTCCGGCGGAGTCCCGGCTCCATATCAACCTTCTGGAGCTCCGGGCGATCCGGCTTGCACTCACGGCATTCCTTCCCTCTGTCAAAGGGAAGGTAGTGCAGGTGTTCACAGACAACACCACCGCCATGTGGTACTGCAACAAACAGGGCGGGGTGGGGTCTTGGACCCTTTGTCAGGAGGCTCTGCGCCTCTGGACATGGCTGGAACATCAGGGCATGTTCCTGATGGTTCAACACCTGGCAGGTTCTCTGAACGCCAGGGCGGACGAACTCAGCCGCAGGTGCATGATGGATCACGAATGGCGTCTTCACTCGGAAGTGGCGCAAGGACTCTTTCTACAGTGGGGAGAGCCTTGGTTAGATCTATTCGCCACCGAAGAGAACGCGCAATGTCATCAGTTCTGCGCGTTGGAATTTCCAAGGCTGCACTCGCTCGGCGACGCTTTCGTCGCGAGTGGAGTTGCGGTCTGTTGTACGCCTTTCCGCCTATACCACTTCTACCCAGAGTGTTGAAGAAGATTCGGCACGACCGGGCCCAAGTCATTCTTGTGGCTCCGGACTGGGCTCGAAGAGTTTGGTATCCCGAGCTACTCAATATGAGCATAGATCCCCCGATCCGTCTGCCTCTTCGGGAGGATCTTCTGTCGCAGCAGCAGGGGACGGTCCTCCACCCGAACCTGTCCAGTCTACACCTGCTTGCGTGGAGATTGAGCGGCGGCAGTTGATTCCTTTCGACTTGCCTCCCGAAGTTTGTGATGTGATTCTGGCAGCCAGGCGTCCCTCCACTAAGGTGGTATACGCCTGCAGGTGGAACAAATTTGTGGCATGGTGCACAGCAAAGGCTGTGGATCCCCTTTCTGCCCCTCTTTCTGAGGTCCTTCTGTTCCTTCTCTCTCTGGCCCAACAGGGTTCTGCCCTGGGTACCATCAAGGGTTATCTTTGTGCTATCTCGGCCTTCCTCAGGCTCCCTTATCAGCCCTCCCTTTTCAAGTCCCCTGTTGTTAACAGGTTCTTAAAAGGCATTACTCACCTCTTCCCTCCTGTTCCGTTTGTAATGCCTCAGTGGGACTTGAACTTGGTTCTTACCTTTTAATGTGCGCTCCCTTTGAGCCTCTGCATAACTGTCCTCTTCGTCTTCTGACTCTGAAGACAGCCTTTCTGGTGGCCATCACCTCCGCTCGGCGGGTGAGTGAGCTCCAGGCTCTATCTTGCAAACCTCCCTTTCTGTCTGTTCATCCGGACAAGGTTGTTCTTCGGACGCGTCCGTCCTTCTTGCCAAAGGTGGTTACTGCCTTCCACATTGGGCAGTCCATCACTTTGCCCACCTTCTTTCCGCCTCCGCATCCTTCCAGAGAGGAAGAGAGGCTCCACCGTCTGGACCCAAAACGTGCGCTCTCCTTCTATATCGACCGCACAAAACACTTCCGGGTGGATGACCAGCTCTTTGTTGGCTACATGGGCGCCAAAAAAGGTCGGGCGGTGCACAAGAGGACCATCTCCCGCTGGGTTACCTTGTGCATCAAGACCTGCTATTCTTTGGCCAAGAAGGAGCCTCCTGTTGGGCTGCGTGCCCATTCCACCAGGGCAACGGCTGCTACCACGGCCTTGGGCCGCGGTGTTTTGCTGCCGGTTATCTGTCAGGCAGCTACGTGGGCCTCGCTGCACACGTTTACTAAGCATTACTGCCTTGACAGTCAGGTCCGGAGGGACGGCTTCTTTGGCCGTTCTGTCCTCCAGGACTTCCTTGTCTGATCTTTGTTCGCAGACCCACCACCGGGGTTGGTATTGCTGGGGTATCTATTCTAAGGTAAGGAATCTGTCACTAACGTGTCTCTTTCAGATGCACAAGTTACTAACTTGTGTAACGATATATCTGTAAGAGACAGTAGTTAGTGACAGATTCCTACCGCCCACCCATCCTCCCCGTTCTGCGAACTGATTTCTAGGAGTTAAGGACATCCCTTTCAGGGCCCTAGTATTTTTCAGACACCTGTGTCAGCTTCTTGCATAGCTCTGCGTTCCTGGCGCGGAAAGTCGTGTACAGAACTGACGTCAGCGCGCAGGGGCGGCGCCTAAGTACTGCCCGCGACGTCATCCCGGCGATCACGACGCCGACGACGGACGCGGAGCCGCACAACGCCGCCTACCGACGCGCAAGGGTACTGCTACGCAAAACTTTCCGGATCCAGCCTGACGCCTGGGGATATTCTAAGGTAAGGAATCTGTCACTAACTACTGTCTCTTACAGATATATCGTTACACAAGTTAGTAACTTGTGCGATAACGTTACAACCATGCAGAAAATCACAAAGCTGAATGGTTTCAATTCAATGCACTGTATTTCACTTTATTTTCATTTTTTCAATTTTCGGTTTTCAAAACAGCATTAAACGTTTCCCAATGCATTTCGGTGCTGGCACCTTCATCAGGGGAACACTGCAAAAACATATGTATTTACAATTTGTATTTACAATATAAACTAAATATCACAACGTATTCAGTTTCAATGAAGTTTAAAGTAAAAAAAATTTAAGTTAATGAAAGCACACCACTAGTCCAAACCAAACCAACATTATTGGTCTTATGCAAGTTTGAAACACAAAGTAGCCCAATAGTGTATATGCGCATGAGACGTATATCATGCAATGCCTATTCTCTAGAAAACAATCAGAATGTGAAAGGCACCCGTGACAAAACAAATGGTGCTCTGAGAGATATGTGTAAGTAACTACACATATAATAATGTGAAAAGTGCCAAAACGTGTTCCATGCGCAACGCGCACTCACCTATGAACATTGCCAAGAAAAATGAATACTGGCACCAGCCTCAATTTCAGTCGAAAGCGTATTTGCTGAAAAGCAATAGAAGATCATACCAACTGTAAAATTTATAAACCAATCTCCCGTAAGCGGGTTGCAAGTCCACAAAAACATTGCCTCTATGTCACGCACCTGTACACAACTCGGGGTATGTAAACTCCTTTGTTGCTGCTTCTATACGAATGCAGACCTGTTATCACGCTACAAAAAATATAAAAAACAAATTGTCAACCATTTTGCCTAAATCTGAATTAAAACTAGTATGTTGATGATACTATCACGCTCTTACCTCCAAACGAGTGTTTGTTCGCCTAATCTTCCCTCTCCTCCTGCGCGCTGGACTTCATGGCGTTCAGTGACTGACTCCGTGTTTTTACTTCCGTGTCTTAACATCACGTGATGTGCATCATAAACATAGATAACAGACTGCCCGATCTCTACTATAAACGAATACAACTCAACAAAAGTAGAATGCTATACATCCTCCTAACGCAATCTCGACTCTCAATTCTAAATCGTCTTTTTCAATCTAATAAATACAAATATCAGTGGAAATGAAACGAATCAAATAATGTGAATAAAAATGAATGAAAATAAATATAAACATAAATGTTAACAATGGTGCTATCTGTACCTGTTAATACTCTGCAAGCTATTACAGCCACAATAATTGCCATACCCACTTGGGTTCTTCAAAAATATGTGAAAAAACCTATTGAAAAATGTCACAAAATGTCAGTATCTTCATGTCAAAAAGCTACCAATGAACCTCAATGGATTATCCTACCGTAATCAACCCAAAAACAAACAAAATAACGTGCCAAGTGAGCCTACCTAAAAGTATGTGATAAACATATGTAAAAACAAACATATGTAACAAAAAACTATGTATCTGTCATTTCTACGTGTTTTATAAAGAACAATCCTTGCCCGTCTATCATGCGCCATATACCTAATTGAACCATGCAAATGCATTATTGTGTTGTTTAGCCAATCTGACAATAATCACAACATATGTAAAACAGTCATGAACATACCTATCGAGTTATATGAAACATGATCACAAAAAACATGTAAATTCAATTCTGTCATTCAACCCACAATAACTCATGGTTTTCAAAAACTTAATCCAAAATGTTTCTCTTTGAGCCAAGTGTCTAGCTGTGTCAGCATGCGGCAGAGGTGTTATCTGCTCAAGTATAGTAAACCGTACTTGGGGTATGGTGTGTTTCTGTTCCCCCCAATGTAGTGCTAAACAAGGGTCTAAAAAAACAAAATGGGTCACGCCGCAATCCGAAGAGGAACTAATCATGAATATTTCAAGCATCGAACTAACATCAAGTGACAAGTCAATCTTAAACAAGGGTATGTCCTTTGTTCCGACGTATCACACTAATGAATTGGAAACAGAAGTATCACTGTTTAAGTTCATGCGGAAATTGAGATTGCGTTGGTTTTTTCACCATGCAGTACAAGATTCTGTATCCACAGTACCCAAAAAAATTTTAGACCCAAAAGTACTTTTTATCTCCTATATCGCATAAAACACTTGACCTGTTTGAATTACTTATCAAAAAGGATCTGGCTACACTACACCAGAAAGTACACACACAACAAAATTTGTCCAGAAAGGAACTAGTCACTTTACACAATTTGGCTATGAATGAGAACTTGACGTTTCAACCTGCTGATAAGGGTGGAGCTCTGGTGGTCATGGATACCACATATTATGAGTTTAAAGTCAATCAGCATGTACAGGACACGGACACCTATATACTTTTGGAATCTGAAAGAGACACGTTAGTGACAGATTCCTTACCTTAGAATATCCCCAGGCGTCAGGCTGGATCCGGAAAGATTTTTGCGTAGCAGTACCCTTGCGCGTCGATAGGCGGCGTCGTGCGGCTCGGCGTCCGTCGTCGGCGTCGTGATCGCCGGGATGACGTCGCGGGCAGTACTTAGGCGCCGCCCCTGCGCGCTGACGTCAGTTCTTCTTTTTCCGCGCCAGCAAGCGCAGATCCGGGAAGAGCAGTGCCCTGGTCATTTTTTGACCATACTTTTTGGTGAATTTTTCACTGTTTTTCTCAATCGACTTCAAGGTGTCGTAGGGATGCCCGGGTTTAAACGTTGCGGCGCCTGTGCTCGGATGATGTCCGTCACAGACCCGCATTGGGAGTGTCTCTTCTGCCTCGGCCGAGGCCACGACACGGAGTCTTGTACCGACTGCCAGGCCCTCAACCCGAAAGCTTTGCGAGAGCGGTCTCGAAAGCTCCTCGAGGCCCGGCATTCGGCTCCGCGGAAGCCCCGGTCGCGTGAGAGGTCCAGGGGTCGATCGCGGAGTCCACACCGGTCGTCGGCATCGAAGTCTTCTTCGTCCGGTAAGTCGAAACACAAAAAGTCCAAAAAGCATCATCGCTCTAGGACTTCGCCTCGCCGGTCTCGCGACTCGGCTGAGGCCCCTCCCGGCACCGTCCCCGCGGCCCCGGACATGCCTGTGGAGTCGCCCCCGCAATACCCGCCCTACCCGGGTTCGGGGCGGATCCGGCCCAAGTGCAGGAATTCCTGTCGGCCATGGCCCGCCTCTTCGGGCCTCCAGGTCCCTCCGGTGCGCCTTCGGGCCCGCGGGCCCTGATGGGGTTGCTCGGCGTCGCCGACGGCTCCGGCCCCGGCGTCGCACGTGCCTCCAGCCTCGATCCCGGCTCCGGCTTCGGCCACGGCCTCGATCCCGGCTCCGCAACCCCCATCGACGCCGGTCGACCTAACGACACCTCCGCCGGCGCCGATGTCTCCGGTGCCGTTCTCGACGCCGCCTGGGGCTCCGGGCGGCGTCGTTCCCCAGTTCCTTCCGGCTCCGGACATGGACCCGGACCGACGTCGCTCGACGCCGGTTCCGGCGCCTATGAGACCTTAGGTCCCAAATGTCCCTCCTCCCCCTTATTTTGAACCTGAGGAGGACCAGGAGGACTGGGAGGGGTCTGATGACCCTCTGACACAACAGTGTCAGTACGATGAGGACTGGACAGAGGGTCTAGGGGATGCCAGTGGTCTAGATACTTCCCCTGACACTGGCATGCTGTCTCCTCCCGTGGCTACGGAGGAGGGAGCCAATTTTGCAACGGTGTTGCGTAGGGCGGCTGGAGCCTTACATCTCCAACTCCCTGCTGTGGCGGTCACGGTTAATCTCTTGACAGAGGTGCTTCAGCCGGCAGCCTCCTCTACGGAGACTGTGCTGCCGTTTAACGACGCCCTCACTGACGTTCTTTTGGGCGCCTGGTCCAAGCCCAACACAGGGGCTCCTGTGGATAGGAACGTGTCCCGACGCCATCGCCCAGCTCCGGGCGACCCCTGTTTCTCTCTGTCCACCCCACCCCTGAGAGCTTGGTTGTCCAAGCCTCCGCTTCCCAAACCGCCTTCCCTACCGCCCCTCCGGATAGGGAATCCAAACGCCTGGATCAATTTGGGAAGAAGGGTTTTTCTTCCTCCAGTGCTGGCTTGCGGTCCATCAACACCGCTTGCCTTTTGGGCCGATATACCCACTCCTTGTGGGATTCGGTGGCGAATGTTTTGCCCCAGTGTTCTGAGGAGGTCCAGACACTGCTTTCCCGCGCTGGGCAGGTCTATTGCAACGATGGTGGCGCTACGACGCCACGCCTGGCTGAGAACCACTGGTTTTTCAGGGGATGTCCATAATACTCTCATGGACATGCCCTTTGATGGAGTCGGTCTTTTTGGGTCCAAAGCAGACCATGCGTTGGAGCGCTTTAAGGACTCACGGGCTACTGCAAAGTCCCTGGGCCTTTCTGCTACACGCCCTCCGCTGACTTCTGCTTTTCGCCCCTATCGTGGCCACGGTAGGGGCGCCCCTTCACGTCAGCAGCCCAGCCACCGGCCCGCGCAGCAGGCGTCTTCGCGTGGCCGAGGACGTGGATTCCGCCGTGGCGGATCGGGCAACCAGCGTGCGGGTCAGGCCACCACCTCCAACCCGTCCGCGGCCTCCAAACCCTCCTAGTCCCTCCTTTCAGGTGCACAGCACGCCAGTAGGGGGCAGGGTCCGCCATCACCTTCCCCACTGGCGTACCATCACCTCGGACAGGTGGGTCTTGGACATTGTCCGAAGGGGCTACTCCCTCCCCTTCGAGTCCACCCCCCAGCCATGCCACCTCAATTCCACCGCATGTCAGGGGATCACTTGGTACTTCTGCAGAAGGAAGTCACGGCCCTCTTGGCCAAGAGGGCCATCGAGCATGTTCCGACCCCAGAAGTAGGGCGTGGTTGCTACTCCCACTACTTCCTGGTGCCCAAAAAGGACAAGGAGGACATGCGTCCTATCTTGGACCTCCGGAACGTCAATCGCTTCCTCCGGAAGGAGAAGTTCAAGATGCTCACCCTAGCTCAGGTCTTGACTGCCCTCGACCCTGGAGACTGGTTGGTAGCGTTGGACTTGCAGGACGCATATTTCCACATCCCCGTCCTGCCGGCCCACCGGCGTTACCTTCGGTTCACGGTAGGCCTCGAGCATTTTCAGTTCACCGTGCTCCCCTTTGGCCTTACCAGTGCCCCTCGGGTGTTCACGAAAGTGATGGCGGTGGTCGCAGCTCATCTGCGCCGGGCAGGGGTTTCAGTCTTCCCCTACCTCGACGACTGGCTGCTGAAGGCGGGCTCGTCCCAGGCAGTCGTCTCCCACCTCCAGACTACGGCCGAACTCCTGCACTTGCTGGGGTTCTCCATCAATGTGCCGAAGTCGCATCTGATTCCTTCTCCACAGCTCCTTTTCATCGGAGCAGTTCTGGACACGACGCAGTTTCGGCCCTATCCTCCCGAACGGCGAGTCCGGGATATTCAGGCTATGATTCCCATCTTTCAGCCTTTATCCTGGGTTTCGGTACGGATGACCCTGAGGCTGCTGGGCCTCATGGCCTCCTGCATCCTGCTGGTCAATCATGCCAGATGGCATATGCGGGCTCTGCAGTGGGACCTGAAGTTCCAGTGGGCGCAGCACCAGGGCAACCTGTCCGATCACGTCCAGATCTCGGAGGGGACTGCAAAACAGTTGCAGTGGTGGCTCTCGAACCGGCAATGGGTCATGGGCAGATCCCTCTCCCTTCCCCAGCCAGAGCACACAGTTGTGACGGACGCGTCCCTTCTGGGATGGGGCGGTCACATGGGAGAGGCGGAGATCAGAGACCTCTGGTCTCCGGCGGAGTCCCGGCTCCATATCAACCTTTTGGAGCTCCGGGCGATCCGACTTGCACTCAAGGCATTCCTTCCCTCTGTCAAAGGGAAGGTAGTGCAGGTGTTCACAGACAACACCACCGCCATGTGGTACTGCAACAAACAAGGCGGGGTGGTGTCGTGGACCCTTTGTCAGGAGGCTCTGCGCCTCTGGACATGGCTGGAACATCAGGGCATGTTCCTGATGGTTCAACACCTGGCAGGTTCCCTGAACGCCAGGGCGGACGAACTCAGCCGCAGGTGCATGATGGATCACGAATGGCGTCTTCACTCGGAAGTGGCGCAAGGACTCTTTCTACAGTGGGGAGAGCCTTGGTTAGATCTATTCGCCACCGAAGAGAATGCGCAATGTCATCAGTTCTGCGCGTTGGAATTTCCAAGGCGGCACTCGCTCGGCGACGCTTGTCGTCACGAGTGGAGTTGCGGTCTATTGTACGCCTTTCCGCCTATACCACTTCTACCCAGAGTGTTGAAGAAGATTCGGCACGACCGGGCCCAAGTCATTCTTGTGGCTCCGGACTGGGCTCGAAGAGTTTGTTATCCCGAGCTACTCAATATGAGCGTAGATCCCCCGATCCGTCTGCCTCTTCGGGAGGATCTTCTGTCGCAGCAGCAGGGGACGGTCCTCCACCCGAACCTGTCCAGCCTCCACCTGCTTGCGTGGAGATTGAGCGGCGGCAGTTGATTCCTTTCGACTTGCCTCCCGAAGTTTGTGATGTGATTCTGGCAGCCAGGCGTCCCTCCACTAAGGTGGTATACGCCTGCAGGTGGAACAAATTTGTGGCATGGTGCACAGCAAAGGCTGTGAATCCCCTTTCTGCCCCTCTTTCTGAGGTCCTTCTGTTCCTTCTCTCTCTGGCCCAACAGGGTTCTGCCCTGGGTACCATCAAGGGTTATCTTTGTGCTATCTCGGCCTTCCTCAGGCTCCCTGATCAGCCCTCCCTTTTCAAGTCCCCTGTTGTTAACAGGTTCTTAAAAGGCATTACACACCTCTTCCCTCCTGTTCCGTTTGTGATGCCTCAGTGGGACTTGAACTTGGTTCTTACCTTTTTAATGTGCGTTCCCTTTGAGCCTCTACATAACTGTCCTCTTCGTCTTCTGACTCTGAAGACAGCCTTTCTGGTGGCCATCACCTCCGCTCGGCGGGTGAGTGAGCTCCAGGCTCTATCTTGTAAGCCTCCCTTTCTGTCTGTTCATCCAGACAAGGTTGTTCTTCGGACGCGTCCGTCCTTCTTGCCAAAGGTGGTTACTGCTTTCCACATTGGGCAGACCATCACTTTGCCCACCTTCTTTCCGCCTCCGCATCCTTCCAGAGAGGAAGAGAGGCTCCACCGTCTGGACCCAAAACGTGCGCTCTCCTTCTATATCGACCGCACAAAACACTTCCGGGTGGATGACCAGCTCTTTGTTGGCTACTTGGGCGCCAAAAAAGGTCGGGCGGTGCACAAACGAACTATCTCCCGCTGGGTTACTTTATGCATCAAGACCTGCTATTCTTTGGCTAAAAAGGAGCCTCCTGTTGGGCTGCGTGCCCATTCCACCAGGGCAACGGCTGCTACCACGGCCTTGGGCCGCGGTGTTCCGCTGCCGGTTATCTGTCAGGCAGCTACGTGGGCCTCGCTGCACACGTTTACAAAGCATTACTGCCTTGACAGTCAGGTCCGGAGGGACGGCTTCTTTGGCCGTTCTGTCCTCCAGGACTTCCTTGTCTGGTCTTTGTTCGCAGACCCACCACTGGGGTTGGTATTGCTGGGGTATCTATTCTAAGGTAAGGAATCTGTCACTAACGTGTCTCTTTCAGATGCACAAGTTACTAACTTGTGTAACGATATATCTGTAAGAGACAGTAGTTAGTGACAGATTCCTTACCGCCCACCCATCCTCCCCGTTCTGTGAACTGATTTCTAGGGTTAAGGACATCCCTTTCAGGGCCCTAGTATTTTTCAGACACCTATGTCAGCTTCTTGCATGGCTCTGCGTTCCTGGCGCGGAAAGTCGTGTACAGAACTGACGTCAGCGCGCAGGGGCGGCGCCTAAGTACTGCCCGCGACGTCATCCCGGCGATCACGACGCCGACGACGGACGCGGAGCCGCACGACGCCGCCTACCGACGCGCAAGGGTACTGCTACGCAAAAAACTTTCCGGATCCAGCCTGACGCCTGGGGATATTCTAAGGTAAGGAATCTGTCACTAACTACTGTCTCTTACAGATATATCGTTACACAAGTTAGTAACTTGTGCATCAGATCCGACAAACACATTTCAATCTATCTTACTGCAAATCTTAACGAGAGCCAAAGATTTGGGATGGATTGATGACAACGTCTACAAATTTTTGATCTCCGATCACCCTAAAAGACCGCATATTTACATGCTCCCTAAAATGCACAAAGACCCTGTTGATCCCCCATTCCGTCCCATTGTGGCAGGGTGTGGGTCCTTACACGAATCCGTAGGGAAATTTCTAGACTTTTATCTGCAACCCCTCGTGCAGAACTGGATTACCTACGTGCAAGATACCACGGATTGTCTTAACAAATTACAGGATATCATCATATCACAAGACACAGAGTTTTGGCTAAGCACCATTGATGTATCAGCATTGTACACATCGATACCACATGGAGAAGGCATTGAAGCAGTGGAATGGATGCTGTTGCAACATGATTATGAGGAATCTTTAAACATCTTTTTGTTGGAATTACTACAATTTAGCCTTTACCATTGTTACTTTATTTGGAACCAACGATTTTACTTACAGAAGACGGGGACCTCTATGGGTTTTTCCGGGGCACCGACATATGCTAATATTTTTATGGCCAAGTTTGAAGATACACACATTTTACATAATGACCTCTGGACGACACATTTGATGATGTACCTCAGATACATAGATGATATTCTGATACTTTGGAAGGGAACTCGACAGCAATTTGAAAGCGCTTTTCAGATACTGAATCACTGTCATCCTTTAATTAAATTTACTCATGCTATTGACTCAACCACAATAAATTATTTGGACATTCTCATTGAAAGGAAAGGTAACACCCTTGCAACTAGGGTGTATAAAAAACCTACCGACAGGAATAATGCTTTGCATTATAATAGTTTTCATTCATTCACTCTCAAGAACCACCTACCCACTTCACAGTTCATCAGGATTAGAAGGATTAGTTCAGATGACATGCAAGCAAAATCAGACATCGATATAGCATCACAACAATACTCCAGGAGAGGTTATCCTTTCACGGTTCTAGAGGCGGCCAAACAAAGAGTTTTGAACTTAAATAGAACACAATTGCTAAAAAAGTCTGTTAAACCAGCAACTCAGAGAGAAGTTTGCGTCTTAAAATACTCTACTTCGGCCATGGCCATCAAGCGGTGCATTCAAAAACGTTGGGAACTAATCGAGCAGGAACATGACTTTAAGGAGGTTTTTAAAGGTGATCCCATTTTTGCTTTTTCCAGATCAAGAAATTTAAAGGAGATGCTTAATAAGAAAAAAGAAGTATGCACGAACACTCCCATGCAGGGTATGCGAAAATGTCACAACTGCGGTCACTGTGGGAATGTGATCGTGGGTGACAAATTCGCACACCCGCATACAGGTAAACTCATTAAACTAAAACACACATCAGATTGCAATTCCAGCATGGTTATATATGCCATCAAGTGCCCTTGTGGTTTGGTATACGTTGGTAGAACAACCAGAAAAATCAAGATTAGAATGACAGAGCACAAAAGTATGATTCGGACAGCAAATGTAAAATCGTGTTTAGCACTACATTGGGGGGAACAGAAACACACCATACCCCAAGTACGGTTTACTATACTTGAGCAGATAACACCTCTGCCGCATGCTGACACAGCTAGACACTTGGCTCAAAGAGAAACATTTTGGATTAAGTTTTTGAAAACCATGAGTCCTTGTGGGTTGAATGACAGAATTGAATTTACATGTTTTTTGTGATCATGTTTCATATAACTCGATAGGTATGTTCATGACTGTTTTACATATGTTGTGATTATTGTCAGATTGGCTAAACAACACAATAATGCATTTGCATGGTTCAATTAGGTATATGGCGCATGATAGACGGGCAAGGATTGTTCTTTATAAAACACGTAGAAATGACAGATACATAGTTTTTTGTTACATATGTTTGTTTTTACATATGTTTATCACATACTTTTAGGTAGGCTCACTTGGCACGTTATTTTGTTTGTTTTTGGGTTGATTACGGTAGGATAATCCATTGAGGTTCATTGGTAGCTTTTTGACATGAAGATACTGACATTTTGTGACATTTTTCAATAGGTTTTTTCACATATTTTTGAAGAACCCAAGTGGGTATGGCAATTATTGTGGCTGTAATAGCTTGCAGAGTATTAACAGGTACAGATAGCACCATTGTTAACATTTATGTTTATATTTATTTTCATTCATTTTTATTCACATTATTTGATTCGTTTCATTTCCACTGATATTTGTATTTATTAGATTGAAAAAGACGATTTAGAATTGAGAGTCGAGATTGCGTTAGGAGGATGTATAGCATTCTACTTTTGTTGAGTGGTATTCGTTTATAGTAGAGATCGGGCAGTCTGTTATCTATGTTTATGATGCACATCACGTGATGTTAAGACACGGAAGTAAAAACACGGAGTCAGTCACTGAACGCCATGAAGTCCAGCGCGCAGGAGGAGAGGGAAGATTAGGCGAACAAACACTCGTTTGGAGGTAAGAGCGTGATAGTATCATCAACATACTAGTTTTAATTCAGATTTAGGCAAAACGGTTGACAATTTGTTTTTTATATTTTTTGTAGCATGATAACGGGTCTGCATTCGTATAGAAGCAGCAACAAAGGGAGTTTACATACCCCGAGTTGTGTACAGGTGCGTGACATAGAGGCAATGTTTTTGTGGACTTGCAACCCGCTTACGGGAGATTGGTTTATAAATTTTACAGTTGGTATGATCTTCTATTGCTTTTCAGCAAATACGCTTTCGACTGAAATTGAGGCTGGTGCCAGTATTCATTTTTCATTTTTCTTGGCAATGTTCATAGGTGAGTGCGCGTTGCGCATGGAACACGTTTTGGCACTTTTCACATTATTATATGTGTAGTTACTTACACATATCTCTCAGAGCACCATTTGTTTTGTTACCGGTGCCTTTCACATTCTGATTGTTTTCTAGAGAATAGGCATTGCATGATATACGTCTCATGCGCATATACACTATTGGGCTACTTTGTGTTTCAAACTTGCATAAGACCAATAATGTTGGTTTGGTTTGGACTAGTGGTGTGCTTTCATTAACTTAAATTTTTTTTACTTTAAACTTCATTGAAACTGAATACGTTGTGATATTTAGTTTATATTGTAAATACAAATTGTAAATACATATGTTTTTGCAGTGTTCCCCTGATGAAGGTGCCAGCACCGAAATGCATTGGGAAACGTTTAATGCTGTTTTGAAAACCGAAAATTGAAAAAATGAAAATAAAGTGAAATACAGTGCATTGAATTGAAACCATTCAGCTTTGTGATTTTCTGCATGGTTGTAACGTTATCATACATTGTATGTACTTCATGTGTTTTTTTCGTTTAAACCAAAACTCAAGAGTACATGAGTGTTAATTTTAATTTATGCAGTTGACTAGATCTTGTTTATAGCATTATAATTGACACCACCTGGCTGGTGGATGAGTTGTTTCTTTCTAAAAATTTCAATATTAAAAAATCTTTAATAGATGACACATTAAATTTTGCACTAAATTTTGCACCATATTGGGCATGTGAACAGTGCACCCTTGCACTCAAACAGGTTCTGTTTGATTCTATGGAATATTTTCTCTGACGGGGGCGAGTCAGGTTTCGAGGGTTGCACCAATTATGAGAATATTGTGAACAATTATCAAAAATTGAAAAAATTGAACACTATAAGGTGTGCAGGTTATCCACTTGTTGTTGTACACAGAGATGTATGCCATTTTGACTCTTCACTTTTCTCTGCACCAAAACACGCATCCTGCAATGGCAGTGTGTGGGTGTTAAGGTACAGGGTCTCTAAGGGTGGCACAATAGGTACTGCAGCCCTTAGAGGCCTTCCCTGGTCACAGTCCCCTTGGTATCCATGGTATCTTTTACCAGGGGCTTACCCGTGGCCAGAGACGTGCCAATTGTGGGTACAAAGGTACAGTTTTGGGAAAGAACACAGGCCCTGGGAACCTGATTGGCAGTGACCCAGGGCACATCTAGTCAGGTTGCATCAGAGGTCAGGCAAAAAGTGTGATTGACCCCCCTAGGAGCGGCCTCCTACGCCCGCAACAAGAGCGTGGCCACCGCTACACCAACCTATCGCCTGCCGCGAGGTCGGGCCTGTTCCCGTTGGCGCCAGCCGCCACTTTTGATACTTTGCGGCCCAGCCCGTTTGCCTCACTGGGATGCGACCCAGTTTCCTCTCGCAACTCGGAACAAGACCGTTTGCATAGGCTGTTGCTCTCCGTCTCCTGCTGCCCCCCGCTGGCCACCTCGGTGATCCTTGCTGCCTGACCTGAAAGCAGCCCGGCCTACGGCCGCCGCGCTTCGAGGCCGTCTTCACCCCGGCCTGCTCGACCCCTCCCCCCGGAGTCTCGACGTTTTATAATTGACATTGCCTAAGTGAACCTACCATAAAAAGAACTGTGTGCCTGCACCTTTAACAAACACCACGTGGAACAAAGTTTAAGAGTACTGAGGTTTATTCAATATTAACTTGATGGGGTCCTTTCTGCTTGGCATCAGCTGACCTGTGGTCTGCCCGGTCTGCTGCCGCCCCGGAGCAAGGCCGTCTGCTGCTACACGCCGCTGACTACGGCGCCTCCCCCCTTATATCTACTCACCCCCTCCTTCAGCCCTGGAGCGTGGTCGGATCTCTGCCTCCCGCAAGCTGAGGCAGCACCTCGGTGAAAGCTATCTTTGTTGGCTCGGGGTTTTGCTGACAATATCTATTTTCTCTAGCCGCAGCCCCCTCCCTCAGCCCTTGAACGAGGCCGGATCTCTGTCTCCCACAAACCGAGGCAGCACCTGAGTGATGTTGCTTTGTCCGTTGAACTTATGATAGCTGGTTATGGTACTCTACATCCTGCTAATTAAATGCCATGTTTCTACTTGTATCGAGACCTGCTCCCTACCGCCTTCTACCGCGCCTCGGGTTGTGACGGCAAGTGCCTTCCTTTCCCTGCCTGATTCGTCCAGGGGCCCCCACTAGCGTCCCTCCGTTAAGAGGCCGCCACCCATTGTGCACGCCTCACGGCCCTTTCGCCTCACTTACCCCTCTAATTTTGCTTGCCTGCACCGTCCCAGGAACTCCTGCTAGCTCCTCCCTGGTGAGCCTAGCTCGCGAACCCCCTCCTGGGGAGCCGCCTTTCTGCCTCACCTGCGCTCTGAACCTGTCCCTTTATTGCCCGCACCCTGATCAGGCATTGCCCATTGCAATTGCAACGCTTGGCCCACTCCTGCAGCCTACCAGCCCATCCTCCTGGCTTTACCGAGTACCCCCCCCTTTCCAGTTACCTACTTTCCCCTCCCCACCCCCCCTATCTCCATTATGGCTGGGTCTGGCCTGATTGCAACAGGGGACAACTCTTACACCATCGCTTACCCTCCTAACCTCTCCAGGACGGCTGCTAAAACCTTCAAACATTCCCTCTTAAGAAGACACCCTGAGACTCTGATCTCTGACCTGTACTTCAACGCCAACAGGGGCATCATTACCAATGACCTTATTTTCTATTCTAGAAAAACAGCACTATGGCGCGCTGCCATATTAAACCGACTTAGCGTACATGAATCCAGAAACATTCCGTATGGTGCCCAACTCACGATCGTGCCTTCCCAAAATCTTAAAGCTGACATTACAATTACCTTATACAAAAACAGCATCGTTATGATCCAAGCACCAGACATAGATCTCAATAAATTCGCGGACTTCTCCATCCTCAAAAAACAAGTGCATCATTCCTCTACGCACCCCCTGGGTCTGCCGTTGCCTCTGACTCCTGTCGCAGCTCCGGTATATTCAGCTCAAAGTCCAATGGTAAGGGCATCCCATCTAGGTCTACCAAAGCTGCTGCCACTCCCCCATGCACCCCCTCACTCCCTCCCAAAAGTCGGGTTGACTCGAATCTCCCCAAAGTGTTCCCCACTCAGAACAAATCCCTGGACGGTATCTCCCCTAGTGCTGTTACAGAACTTCCGTCCACTCGCCCCCCCCCCCCCCCCCCCAACCTCCAGCATCTGACAATAAGGCAACGCCGCCGCCCCCTCCTCCTATCCTCGCTCCTCGCCTTCTCGCTTAATAACTAACACACACGTCACCCTCAACTCACCTGACACCCGCCCCAACAGCCCCATAACCACCCTACTGAGCTCGCCTAGCCCTCCTCACACCCCTCTTCCCAGAAACCTAGCCTTAGGGTGGTCGAGCTTCCCCACCAGGCTTCCCGCTCATGCCGCCAGAACTTGTCCTGACCCAAAGGTCCCCTGTCTGCAAGTACAACCTTCACCAATGGACCTTGAATCCCTGAACACCAGAGCATCCAACATAGTTCAGAGCATCCAGAAATCCATATTAGAGTTGAAGAACATCCTTCACCTCACTGAACACTCTATCGCTACCCTCAAGCCCTCCCATAACTCAGTCCTTCCCCCGCTCACCAAGCCTTCCCTCCAACCCATGCCGCTGGCCAACAGACACCTTCGCCCTCGCAAGCATCCAAACTACCTCTTGGAGGATGAAACTCTAGCCCTCCTCTTATCCTACTAGACCTCTCCTGACAACCCCCATCCTCCTGACAAGAAAGTTGATTACTTGAGTCCCACTGTCTCAATCAACACCAATAGATCGTCATCTCTCTGTAACAGAGGAGTAAACAGCAACAACTTAGCACAAGTACCCCTTTCCTCCCCTACTTGCAACACATGCCCCGACGCTCCTCTCTCTGGCCTCCTACTTAATTGCCTATCGGCAGCGAAGCATGCCTCCGACATCGCCGCCCTCATCCTTAGCCAAAAAATTGACGTACCTATCCTAACCGAGTCTTGGCTCAATGAATCTTCATCTCCTTACCTAGATTTACTGGTCCCGCCAAATTATAACATCGTTAGGCTTGACAGACAAAAAAAGGGGGAGGCATTGCATGCATCTACTGCTCAGACCTCCTCGTTACAGAACTCCATGCCGACCCCACGGATTCCTGCGAATATCTCGCTCTCTCCATTTGTAATAACACTACTCAGTTATGCAACCTGCACATCTTCTACCACTCCCCAGGCAAGAACGACACATTCATTGACCACCTCATGGAAATCATTACTGCTAAGGCTTCCTCCCACTCCAATGACATTTTCCTCGGTGACTTTAATCTGCTCTGGAATTACCCCAATGACCCCCAGGTCAACGCCGTCAAAGTCTTCCTTGCTGACCAATCACTCACTCAAGCCTGCACACTACCAACCCACACAAAAGGCTCCATGCTGGATTGGATCATCGCAAAGGCATCGGCGGTCAGGCTTAACTCAATAGATCCATGCTGCTGGTCAGACCACCACGCCATTACCTTCCTAATTCCTGGCTTCCTCATGAAAAGGCCAGGGCAACCTGTGAAACCGAAATGCTGGCTCAGAGACACTAAGAGCCTCGACCTTGAGAAGCTGACTGCTCGCTGCGAGAACGAACTACACCTCCCCCCCCCCCAAATCTATCTAAGGTCAACGACCTCACAGAGCACTACAACTCGACTATGTCCAAGATAATTGATGATCTTGCCCCGTTAAAGCTAAAAAGATCCCAAATCAAAGACAAAAAAACCCTGGTTCAGCGGACCCCTCAATAACGAAAGATACTGGAGACAGCACCCCTCAGCCTCCCAACTAAAACTTCTCCGTCAGACCAGAAATACATACAACCGGAACATCCTCAGATCCAAAAAAGAGTTCTTCAGATCAGAACTGGCAAACGCTAAGAGCAGACCCCGCAAGCTCTTTGAAATGGTCAAACACCAATCAAACAAACTAGATAAATCCTCCAAAGAATCTACAAAATCCCTAATAACCTGTGAGGAGTTCTCCTCCTTCTTTACAGCCAAACTTAACTCTCTTGGAAACAAACTTAATTCTGCCTCAAACTTCCCACCTCCTCTTGCCGGGACCCATCTCTCCTCTCATCCCCCCAGGCAACACCCAAAAATCAAGCTCACTGGTCCAACTTCAAGCTATATGACGACCACTCCATCTCGAAAATTCTATCCTCCTTAAAACCGAATAGCCACTTCAATGACCCACTCCCCTCCAACTGCTTGGCAGCGACCTCCCCATTCATCATTCCCATTTGGACTACAATTATCAACGCCTCCCTTCTTCAAGGGTCCATACCTGACTCCCTGAAAACCGGGCAAGTCATCCCCATCCTAAAAAAACCCACTCTGAATCCTGCTATTCCAGACAGCTTCAGACCAATATCCAATATTCCTCTTCTTGCGAAAGTGCTGGAGAAATGTGTGCAGCTTCAACTGAGCCAACATATCGCTAATTTCAACTTGTTTGACGAATTCCAATCTGGTTTCAGGCTGGGCACAGCACCGAAACCACTATTCTTCACATTGTAGACGACGCTCTCCAAGCCCTTGACCAAGGCAAAACCTGTCTCTTAATCCTACTGGATCTATCTTCGGTATTCGACACAGTTAACCACGAGAAACTACTTGAACGCCTCGAACACAGGATGGGAATAGGAGGTACTGTCATCAAATGGTTTGGTTCCTTCCTCCGGAACCGCTCCCAGAGATTCTTAGTCAACAGTAACCTATCTGCTCCTTCCCCGATAACAATTGGTGTCCCTCAAGGCTCTACTCTGTCCCCTACCCTCTTCAATCTCTACCTCGAACCGTTAGCTGAAATACTCCGCGGTGCCAACATCTCCTTCCATATGTATGCCGATGATCCTCAGAACTACATCAAAATCTCATCTCTACATCAAAATCTCATCTCTAGAGGAGATTAACTTTGTGAATGACGCTCTGAAGCTGACTGTTCAATGGCTCGCCAGCAACCAGCTCAAACTCAATGCCCAAAAAACAGAGTTCCTTCTCATCTTCCCCCCTAAAAACACCACTGACATCCTGGAATGGACTAACTCGATCACAGCACTCAACTGCACACCGACCATAGTGGAATCTGCCAAATCTCTTGGTATACCCCTGGACAGCAACCTGAATATGCGTGACCACATCAACTCGATGGCCAAAGCTGCCAGGTTCCACCTGAGCTACTTGAGAAAACTAAAGCCATTCCTTGAAGCTGCGGACCTAAAAACCGCAGTTCAGGTGTTAGTTATCTCCAGAATTGAATACGGCTGCTCAACCCTATCAGGCCTACCCAAGATCTCCACGGCCCCCCTAAAAGCTTGCCTCAACGCCGCAGCAAGACTCTTATCTGAAAGAGACACGTTAGTGATAGATTCCTTACCTTAGAATATCCCCAGGCGTCCGACTGGATCCGGAAAGTTTTTTGTTAGCAGTACTCCTGCGCGTCAGTAGGTGGCGTCGTGCGGTTCCGCGTCCGTCGCTGGCGTCGTGTGCGCCGAGATGACGTCACGGAGACTACTTAGGCGCCACCCATGCGCGCTGACGTCAGTTCTTTCTTTTTCCGCGCCAGTAAGCGCAGATCCGGTTAGAGCACGTACCTTAGTCGCTTTTTGACTACCCTTTTTTGAGACTTTGTCTCCTGTCAGCTTTGGTTTCCTTGGTGCACGTAGGGATGTCTGGATTTAAGTCTTGTGGGGCCTGCCGTCGCAATATGTCGGTGGCGGACCCCCACGATGTCTGCCTCTACTGCCTGGAGACCGACCACGACTCCCGGTCCTGTCGGGCCATGGCCCTGAAGGCCTTGAGGGAGCGGCACCGGAAGTTGCTGAAGGTCCGGCACTCGTCCCAGCGCCGTTCCCGGTCCAGGGGCCGTTTGCAGGGAACGCTCGCGGGGCCACTGTCATCGCTCCTCGGGCTCCAAGTCTTCACCCTCGGATTCGGGTAAGAGACGACACAAAAAGAAGTCGAAGAAGTGTGTTCGCTCTCCGACGTCCCCCCGTCGGTCCCCGGATGCGGACGAGGGGGACAGGGGCTTTGCCCCTGCGGCTCCTTCGGAGCTCGAGAGTCCCGCGGCCTACCCACCTTACCCGGGTCCGTCAGCGACTCCCGCACAGGTGCAAGAGTTTCTTGCTACCATGGACCGCCTTTTTAGGCCTCGGGCTCCCACCGGTGCATCCTCGGGCCCCGCGGTCCCGTGTCAGGATCCTGTTGGGCCGTCGACGGATCCAGCTTCGGCGCCACAGGATCCTGCGCCGTCGGCTCCGGCCACGGCGCCACATGGTCCATCGCTGCCGGCTCCGGCCCCAGCGCCACCCTCGGCTCCGCCTCCGGCGCCGCAATGGGTGCCATTTGTCCCGCCCTTGCCCAGGTTCCAGGACCATTTTGCTCCTACCTGGGATCCGCATTGGGATACGGCGCCGGTCCGGCCCCGGCCGGCGCCGTTCCCGACGCCGTTTGTCCCTTTTCCGGCTGTGCCACATGCGGCGGAGGTGGAGGACGACTGGGAGGGGTCCGAGGACCCTCTTGCTCGTCAGTGTGACTCTGAGCAGGACTGGGCGGACGATTTGGGGGATGCCGGCGACCTCGACGTCTCCTCTGACCCGGGGTTTGCCTCTCCCCCGCCTACCATGGAGGAGGGCGCCTCCTACACGATGGTGCTCCGTCGGGAAGCTGAGGTTCTCAACCTTGATCTCCCTATGGTGGCCCTCAAAACTAACCTCCTCACTGAGGTGCTCCAGACGGCGTCCACTTCGTCGGAGCCCCTGCTGCCATTTAATGACGCCCTCACTGACGTCTTGCTGGGCACTTGGTCGCGGCCCGCCACAGGGGCCCCTGTGGATAAGAACGTCGCCAGGCGTCATCGCCCGGCACCCGGTGACCCTGCCTTTCTGACCACTCATCCTACGCCCGAGAGCCTGGTCATCCAAGCTTCGACGTCCCAGAGTGCCTTTCTCACGGCTCCGCCGGATAAGGACTCTAAGAAGCTGGAGCAGTTCGGCAAGCAGTTGTTCTCTTCGGCCAGCTTGGGGCTGCGGTCGGTGAACACTGCATGCCTATTGGGCCGCTATTCCCACGCGGTGTGGGATACAGTTGCACCGGTGTTGCCTCAGTGTCCTGAGAAGACCCAAGCTGTGCTGTCCCAAGCTGTTGCCGAGGGTAAAGATGCGGCTAAGTTCGCCATTCGGTGTGGTTTGGACACCGCGGACTCACTAGGTAGAGCAATTTCCACGACTGTGGCGCTTCGTCGCCACGCCTGGTTGAGATCTACTGGGTTCTCGCCAGATGTCCAAAGCTCACTCATGGACATGCCCTTTGATAGCACTCGCCTGTTTGGAGCGTTTTAAGGACTCGCGGGCCACGGCCAAGTCCTTAGGTCTTTCCACAAGAAGCCCAGCCACTCCTGGTTTTCGTTCCTTTTGTGGCCACGGAAGAGGCGCCCAGGCACGTTCCTTCAGCAAGCCTGTGCAGAACCAGCCTCAGCGGGGCCGTGGACGCGGTTTCCGCAGGGGCGGGTCTGGGAATCAGCGTGGGGGTCAGTCCACCTCCGCCCCCGCTGCTTCTACCTCCAAACCTTCCTAATCCGAGCTTTGTGGGGCACCCCATGCCAGTGGTGGCAGGCTCCGCCATCATCTCCCCCACTGGCACGCTATCACATCGGACAAGCGGGTGTTGCAGATCATCCGCAAGGGTTACGCCCTTCCCTTTCAGTCCACCCCTCCAGCCATGCCACCTCAGTTCCACCGCATGTCGGGGGACCACTTGGCACTTCTCCTGCAGGAAGTCACGGCCCTCTTGGCCAAGGGGGCCATCGAGTGTGTCCCTGGGCCAGAAGTAGGGCGTGGTTGTTATTCCCACTACTTTCTGGTCCCCAAGAAGGACAAGGGGGGGCTTGCGCCCCATCATGGACCTCAGGAACATCAATCGCTTCCTCCGGAAGGAGAAGTTCAAGATGTTGACTCTGGCTCAGGTCTTGGCTGCCCTCGACCCTGGAGACTGGATGGTAGCGTTGGACTTGCAGGACGCCTATTTTCACATCCCCGTCCTGCCGGCCCACCAGCGTTACCTGCGGTTCACGGTAGGCCAGGAGCATTTTCAGTTTGCCGTGCTCCCCTTCGGCCTTACCAGCGCCCCTCGGGTGTTCACGAAGGTGATGACGGTGGTCGCAGCTCATCTGCGCAGGTCAGGGGTGTCAGTCTTCCCCTACCTCGATGACTGGTTGTTGAAGGCGGGCTCGCCCCACGCAGTTGTCACCCACCTTCAGACTACGGCCGACCTCCTGCATTTGCTGGGGTTCTCCATCAATGTGCCGAAGTCGCACCTGAGTCCCTCTCAGAAGCTCCCCTTCATCGGAGCGGTTCTGGATTCAACGCTGTTTCAGGTTTATCCTCCCGAGCAGCGGGTCCGGGATATTCAGGCTATGATTCCGATCTTTCAGCCTCTATCCTGGGTTTCAGTCAGGATGACCCTCCGGCTCCTGGGCCTGATGGCCTCCTGCATCCTGCTGGTGCAAAATGCCAGATGGCATATGCGGGCTCTGCAGTGGGACCTGAAGTTCCAGTGGGCACAGCATCAGGGCAACCTGTCCAATCATGTCCAGATCTCGGAGGGCACTGCACGACATTTGCAGTGGTGGCTCACGAATCGCGATTGGGTCAATGGCAGATCCCTCTCCCTTCCCCAACCGGAGCACACAGTGGTGACGGATGCGTCCTTCCTGGGATGGGGTGGCCACTTGGGAGAGGCGGAGATCAGAGGCCTCTGGTCTCCGGCGGAGTCCCGGCTCCATATGAATCTTTTGGAGCTTCGGGCGATCCGGCTTGCACTGAAGGCATTCCTTCCCTCTGTCCGGAGAAGTGTGGTGCAGGTGTTCACGGACAACACCACCGCCATGTGGTATTGCAACAAACAGGGCGGTGTGGGGTCCTGGACCCTATGTCAGGAGGCTCTGCGCCTCTGGACATGGCTGGAACATCAAGGCATTACCTTGGTGGTTCAACACCTGGCAGCTTCTCTGAACGCCAGGGCGGACGAACTCAGCTGCCGGTGCTTGATGGATCACGAATGGCGTCTGAACTCGGACGTGGCGCAAGGTCTCTTTCTGCAGTGGGGAGAGCCTTGGTTAGATCTATTCGCCACCGAAGAGAACGCGCAGTGTCATCAGTTCTGCGCGTTGGAATTTCCAAGGCGGCACTCGCTCGGCGACGCTTTTCGTCGCGAGTGGAGCTGCGGTCTGTTGTACGCCTTTCCGCCTATACCACTTCTGCCCAGAGTGCTGAAGAAGATTCGGCGCGACCGGGCCCAAGTCATCCTTGTGGCTCCGGATTGGGCACGAAGATACTGGTATCCCGAGCTACTCAACATGGCGATCGATCCCCCGATCCACCTGCCTCTTCGGGAGGATCTTCTGTCGCAGCAACAGGGGACGGTCCTCCACCCGAACCTGTCCAGCCTCCACCTCCAT
Source organism: Calotriton arnoldi (assembly GCA_963921515.1). Lineage (NCBI taxonomy): Eukaryota > Metazoa > Chordata > Amphibia > Caudata > Salamandridae > Calotriton > Calotriton arnoldi. The sequence continues at coordinate 63,266 of CAWUFW010005341.1, read as the reverse complement.
GCGTGGAGATTGAGCGGCGACAGCTGATTCCATTTGACTTGCCTCCTGAAGTCTGTGATGGCATTCTGGCAGCCAGGCGTCCCTCCACTAAATCGGTATACGCCTGCAGGTGGAACAGATTTGTGGCATGGTGCACAGCTAAGTCTGTGGATCCCCTTTCTGCCCCTCTTTCTGAGGTCCTTCTGTTCCTACTCTCCTTGGCCCAGCAGGGCTCTGCTTTGGGCACTGTCAAAGGTTATCTTTCGGCCATCTCCGCCTTTCTCAGGCTTCCAGATCAGCCTTCTCTCTTTAAGTCCCCGGTAGTTAACCGTTTCCTCAAAGGCATTACACACACGTTTCCTCCTGTGCCTTTCATAATGCCTCAATGGGACTTAAATCTTGTCTTGACCTATCTGATGTGCGCTCCTTTTGAGCCCCTTCATAACTGTCCTTTACGTCTTCTTACTCTCAAGATGGCTTTCCTGGTAGCTATCACCTCTGCCAGAAGAGTGAGTGAGCTCCAGGCTCTTTCTTCTAAACCTCCATTCCTTTCTGTTCATCCGGACAAGGTGGTTTTAAGGACCCATCCTTTCTTGCCAAAGGTTGTCACGCCCTTCCACATCGGGCAGACCATCACTTTGCCCACTTTCTTTCCGCATCCTTCAAAAGAGGAAGAGAGGCTCCATCGTCTGGACCCAAAACGTGCGCTCTCGTTCTATCTAAAGCGCACACAGCAGTTCCGGGTGGATGACCAGCTCTTTGTTGGCTACGTGGGCGCCAAAAAAGGTCGGGCCGTGCACAAACGCACCATCTCTCGGTGGGTCGTTTTGTGCATCAAAGCATGTTACTCGTTGGCTAAGAAGGAGCCTCCTGTGGGGCTGCGTGCCCATTCTACCAGGGCAACAGCAGCCACTACTGCCTTGGGACGCGGCGTTCCCTTGCAGGATATTTGTCAGGCAGCCACGTGGGCCTCGCTGCACACATTTACCAAGCATTACTGCCTTGACAGTCAAGTCCGGAGAGACGGCTTCTTTGGCCGTTCTGTTCTCCGTGACTTTCTGGTGTAATCTATTCGCAGACCCACCACCGGAGTTGGTATTGCTGGGGTATCTATTCTAAGGTAAGGAATCTATCACTAATGTGTCTCTTTCAAATGCACAAGTTACTACTTGTGTAACGATATATCTGTAAGAGACATTAGTTAGTGATAGATTCATTACCGCCCCACCCATCCTCCCCGTTCTGCGAACTGATTTCTAGGGTTAAGGTCATCCCTTTCAGGGCTCTAGTTTCATGGCACCAATGGTCAGTTTCTTGCATGGCTCTGCGTTCCTGGCGCGGAAAGTCAAGTACAAAACTGACGTCAGCACGCATGGGTGGCGCCGAAGTAGTCTCCGTGACGTCATCTCGGCGCTTACGACGCCAGTGACGGACGCGGAACCGCACGACGCCACCTACTGACGCGCAGGGGTACTGCTAACGAAAAACTTTCCGGATCCAGTCTGACACCTGGGGATATTCTAAGGTAAGGAATCTATCACTAACTAATGTCTCTTACAGATATATCGTTACACAAGTAGTAACTTGTGCAACAGGCTCAAAAAAATTTAACCACATCGGAAGGCCCTGAACTGGCTTCCTTTTGAAGCCAGAATCCAGCTCAAACTGGCCTGTATCACGCACAAAGCACTATACACGAATTCCCCGGCATATCTCTCCCAGAAAATCTTGGTATCTGGGGGAGTCAGGAACTCCCGGTCCGCCAGAGACCGTGTGCTCCAGCCACCCCGCTTCCGTAGGGAAAAAACTTCTAACTGTGCCTTCTCTTGGGCTTCACCAAGAATCTGGAACTCACTGCTGGCCTCCATCAGAAGAATACCTTCTCTGTCAATCTTTAAAAAGGAAGCTAAAACCTTCCTAATGGGCAAATTCCTCCCATAATTCTCTTTCATCGCGCATACCGCTTTGCAGCATTGCTTTTGTTCCTCCGCAAAATTTCCTGTCTGCTTGGTTGCCCCTATTCCTTGTACAGATTTATTACTCCCTCAAATATATTGCTGGTTCTCTCTGCATTTTGCTGACATATCACCCCTCATATGCAATTGCTGGTTTTCTCTGTATATTGCTGACATTTCGCTCCTCTGATTATTGTCCTAATGTAGTCACTTCCCTCTATCCCTATCCATGTTTGTTGCCTTTGTCAAACCTGTACACAACGTGTTATCCCTGTAAAGCGTTCTGATACCCTAACGGGTCACGTTCGCGCTCTATAAAACCTCAAATAAATAAATAAATGCACACTTATTTAAGTGATGAACCTTGCACTAATCCAGGCAACCTTTATGGTGATTTTAGTTGTCTTTGATAACCATAGAAAGCTCTTGCTGTGGAGAGCAGCCTTCAGGCTTATCTTGAAGGAGTGTTAAGCAGCTTGTTTTACCAGTTTAATCTTATAGTGTAAGTTAAATGAAAAAGAACCACACAGTGTTTATATAAAATACTTCTATTTATTACACAAAACTCCCTAACACATTGGTATATCTCCTACCCGGAAATATCGACACAATACACAAGAATACTTCAAATGCTATAAGGTAAGTAGCACAAAATACAGTGATCTCCAGGGGAGACTAAACCATATACTAAGAAAGTGGAATGCGAAGTGCAAAGGACAACTGGACTTGGACCAGAAGACCCAGATTAGCCAAGGACACAAGGAACCACCCAAGGTAAGTACCCAAAATGCCCATGGAGGCTGTGTGCAAAGTGGGAACACAGCCGCGTGACCAATGGAAGTCAATGGAGGTCGCGTTGCAGTTTTGAAAAAGGACTCTTCCCAGAGGACCCCGAAGAATTCCCTTGAAGGATGGAAGGTTGGAGAGCTACCCCACCAGTTGATGCCTCAGGAGCCAGGTTACCTACACCAGGGAAGCCAGGTGCATAGGGTTAAAGAGACTTCGGAAACCTCCGTAGATGACAATGGAAGACTTAGAAGAAAGTGACTCTGGAGAAGAAGGTGAAGAAGTCCGGTGGAATCCAAGGATGGATTCTGGAAGTGAAGAACCTGCAAGCAGAGGGGACAGAGTTTAAGCCATTCGGGAGTGACCAGGAGGCACGAAGACACAATACCCACCGATGTCAGGAGGTTCAGCAGAGTCGACGGTGACTTGTCGCTGCAGCTGTGAGGACCAGGCGATGCTGAGGAAGACCGGGAGCCGTGCATGTGCTGTCCCACATCGGACGTCGGTGACTAGGTGGTCGGTGTCCGGCGGGAGCACCAACAAGCCTTGGTAGCCGCAACTGGTGTGGAGAACGAAAAAGGAGCAACGTTGGGACCAGCAATGTCCGGGGACTCACCAACAGAAGGAGAGTTAGAGCAGGCCCCGAGCAAGCATCGGAGCCCACTGAAGCAGTAGAAGACCCTCAGGCCAAAGGCACAGGAGTAGCAAGAGGACCTTGAGTAGCTCACCAAGAACGAAGGCCCACGGTGCAGAAGATGTGGTGAGGAAGCTGAGCTTGGAGGGAAGAGATGCTGGAGGCTGGAGCTTCTTGTAGCTTGATGGTGTCTGGAGTGCAGAGCCAACAACTCTTGGCAACGGCAAGTTGATGCGGTTCACAGGGGTTCGGTCTCAGCGGTTCCAACGAGGGATACTGGCCTTAAAATAGCAGAGAGGGCAGGTTAGGCCTCGAGGGGGTTGCAGAACCACCACCTGTGTTGTTGAGCCTCGGGAAGTCACTAGTAGTAAGACAAGAGCAGCAGACCGATCAGCTTTGTTGCTGTACCTGCAGATGCATGGGAGTGGGAAGATTACTTCGGGTGTCCTTGATGCCACATGTCTGTTGAAGAACCTGGAAGAAACACAGACAGTGGAGAAGACTTGCAGAACAGCGAGACCAGGAGCAGCAGAAGTCTTCCTTGGTGCAGTCTCGGTTCCAGGTGAAGTCCAGCAAAATCCAAGTATCCAGACAGTCGAAGAGTGACGTGGTTTCAGTCTTGAGTCTTGTCCCACAACGAATCTGAGGACCCACCCACAGGTAAGCCTTTAAGAACCCTAAGGAAAGGGTTGGAACAACTCAAGGGTCCCTACCAGAGAAGGAGCTGGACAGAGGGGATGATACTCCTATGTCCTTTGTCCAGTTTCGCACCAGAGCGGGTGCCAATGGCTCCCTGAACTGGCTCAAACTAGAGTATTCCGAACCTAGAAAATGAACACCTGAAACAGACTGTACCCATCTTCATGCGTCTTTGACTTTTCCTTCCATAGGATTGCATTGTGCGTAAAAGTGCACAGGTTTGAAAGTTTTTCTTACCTGTGAATATTTTTATCGAAAACTGAACTTAACTTTGAACAAAGTTCTTGAGTTTAAATCTGTATAAAAAAAAGTGTTGTTTTTCTAAATTCGTCTTGGATTTATTCTTTGAGTGTGTCTCGTTTATTGCTTCTGTGAGTACCACGAATGCTTAGCACTACCCTCTGATAAGCCTAACTGCTCGCCCACAGTACCACAGAAGAGACAGTTCGTTTGATCTACTTTTGCATCTGTAAACCATTTGGAGACCCACTGGACTCTGCACAGTGCACTCTGTTTTAGTACACTATATAGAGAGCCAACTTCCTACTAGGGTTCTTCATGTTTACGGGCCCTTGTAGGATTTCATCGTGGTCCCTATAGTTGAGAAACTTTGATATTACAGTCCTGAGTGGGGCCCCCTTTCTTGGCAGTGGGTCCAATGATCTGTGCGCCCTCTCCACCGCAAAGAATCTCAATAGGGTTACAGAAGGGAGAACCACCTTAATCCTTTCCTCCAGGAAGACTCCGCTCCGCCGACCTCGCCCTGGCAGAGGTCCCCCGCATCCGCAGAAACAGAACTGGCGGGAGAGCTTTCTCCTACATCGCAGCCAAAACCTGGAACGAGTTCCCTGTGAACATTAGACGCTCTCCGACCCTGCGCACGTTCAGGAAGGACCTCAAGACCTGGCTTTTCGACTGACCCGGAGCTGCCCCCCCTAGCACCCCCCCCACAGCGCCTTGAGACCCTCACGGGTGAGTAGCGCGCTATATAAACCCCTGATTGATTGATTGATTGATTGAAGACCTCTGGAACCCTACCCTCTGCGCCCTAAGGGAATCCACAGGTTACATCTACGGGTACGTCCCTTCGCGTCTTCCATTCTCGCCTCCAGTCTGCTTAAGTGAGCTTCAAGCACGGCCACCATGGCCTTCAGAGTGGAAACCTCTTCCCGCATCTTGGTGACCTGAGTTTCCATTTCCACTTATCTTTCAGCTACCTTTCGTACATCAGTCCTGAGTAGCTTCACGTCAGTTGCCCTTGCCTCAATCTCGGCTTGTACTGCCAAGCCAGATGACTATATCCACCAGGATCTGTGTCCCCGAGGGCCAATTTGCACCCTTTGGTCTTTTGCCGTCTTTCGACTGCGTGCCGCCACTCGTACCCGGCACGGTGAATTGGTCCATATTTATTTGCTGGGTGCCCCTGGTTGGTCTGTCTTTGCCCATGATGTACTGGGGAGTCAGTCGTGTCCAACTTTGAGACCACTTTGTCCTTGGCCCAGGTATACTCAGTAGAGCCACTGGTATGGCGGTGACTATCTGAAAGATACAATTAGTTATAGATTCCTTACCTTAGAATTACCCCCAGGCGTCAGACTGGATCCGGAGAATTGTTCGTTAGCAGTACCCCTGCGCGTCGAAAGGTGGCGTCGGTCGGCTCCGCGTTCGTCGTTGGCGTCGTGGTCGCCGGGATGACGTCGCAGTAGCTACTTAGACGTCAGTTCTTTCTTTTTCCGCGCCAGCCAGCGCAGATCCGGAGAGAGCGGTACCTCCAGTCACTTTTTGACTGACTTTTTGCCGACTTTTGTCAACACCGTTTTTGAGTTTTCGTTTGCTGGTGCAGGTCAGGGACGACCGGTTTCAAGGCTTGCGGTTCCTGCCGAAAACTGATGTCGGTGACAGATCCGCACTGCGTGTGCCTGTGGTGCCTGGAACGCGACCACGATCCCAAGTCGTGTTACGACTGCTGGACCATGAATCCGAAGTCTTTGCGGGAGCGGTCCCGAAAGCTTCTCGAGGCCCGGCAGTCGGCTCCGCACCGTTCGAGGTCCCGGACACACGGGAGGTCGAGGGACTGGTCGCGGAGCCACCACCACCACTCGTCTTCGAAGTCTTCGCACTCCTCAAGTAAGTCGAAGCACAAGAAGAAGTCGAAGAAGCATCGTCAGTCTTCGACTTCTCCCCGTCCGTCGGCCGACACGTCGAGGGATGCGGGTGGTGCCCCTCCCACGGCTCCGCGCACGGAGGCCGAAGGTTTGGCTCCGAGTTTCCCGCCCTTCCCTGGACCCGAAGCGACCCCTGCCCAGTTTCGACAGTTTTACGAAGCGATGCATGCCATCTTTGGGCAGTCCGACTCCGCTGGCGCACCTTCGGGCCCCGCGGACTCGGCTGGGGGCCCTGGGCCTTTGACGCCGGCGGCTTTGGCCTCGCAGGGTCCCATTGGATCCAGGCGTGGACCCGGATCGGCGCCGGTTGACCTCATCACACCTCCACCGGCGTCGATTCAACCGGCACCACACCCGCAGCCGGCGCCTGTTGTGTCCACAACCGGCGTCGACCCCGGCCTCCATCCCGACGTGGACACGGAGGCGGACCGGCATCGACCGACGCCGGATCCGGTGCCGACGGGTACTTTTGTACCCCTGTTCCACCCTGGTTCTTTCAGACCAGATTGGCAACCAAAGGAGGGTGAGGAGGAATGGGAGGGGTCTGGAGACCCTTTAACTGACCAGTTGGAATATGATCCGGACTGGAGAGAGGAGTTGGGGGATGTCAGTGGTCTGGATACCTCGGCAGACCTTGGCATGTTGTCTCCTCCTACCGTGGCTACGGAGGAGGGAGCTTCTTACGCAGTTGTGTTGCGTAGGGCGGCCGAGGCTCTCAACCTCGAGCTACCTACGGTGGCGGTCAGGACTAACCTCCTGACAGAGGCGCTTCAACCAGCAGCGAGCTCTTCGGAGCCCCTGCTGCCGTTTAATGAAGCCCTAACTGACATCCTTTTGGGCACCTGGTCCAGGCCCAACACTGTGGCTCCTGTGGATAGGATGATTGCCTGACGCCACCGCCCGGCTCCAGGCGACCCCACTTTCCTCTCCCAACACCCCACCCCTGAGAGCTTGGTGGTCCAAACCTCGACGTCCAAAGGCGCATTCCCTAACGCTCCACTTTATAGAGAATCCAAAAAGCTGGACCATCTTGGGAAGAAGATATTTTCTTCCTCCAGCTTGGGACTGCAGTCTGTAAACACCACATGTCTATTGGGCCGTTACACCCACTCTGTGTGGGATATGGTGGCGCAGGTGCTGCCCCAGTGCCCGAGGAGGCCCGGGCCGTGCTCTCCCGTGCAGTTGCCGAGGGAAGAGACGCAGCCAAGTTTACCATTCGATGTGGACTGGACACCGCCGACTCACTAGGCAGGACGATTTCAATGTCGGTAGCTCTTCGACGCTACGCCTGGCTGAGGTCGACTAATTTTTCTGGGGATGTCCAAGCTACCTTAATGGACATGCCCTTTGATGGCCGCCGCCTGTTCGGCGACTAAGCAGACAATGCGCTAGAGCGCTTCAAGGACTCTCGGGCTACGTTCCTGCGCAGTCTGCTTTTCGCCCCTTTCGTGGCTATGGAAGAGGTGCCCCACCACGCTCCACCCAGAGCCACATGCCAGCCCAAGCTGTTCAGCCCCTGCGCGACCGCGGACCTGGGGCCCACCGCCGTGGGTCTGGGAGCCAGCGAGCGGGCCAGTCCACCACCGCCCCCTCTACAGCAGCCTCCAAACCCTCCTAGTCTGACCTTTCAGGGCCACCAATCACCGGTGGGCGGCAGGATTTGCCATCACCTCCCCCACTGGCGCACCATCGCGTCCGACAGGTGGGTTTTGCAGATAGTCCGAAGGGGCTACTCCCTCCCCTTTGAGACTACCCCTCCATCCATGCCACCTCAGTACCATTGCATGTCGGAGGATCATTTGGCCCTTCTCCAACAGAAAGTTATGGCTCTCTTGGCCAAGAGAGGCATCGAGCGAGTTCCTGCCCCAGAAGTAGGTCGTGGTTGCTATTCCCACTACTTTCTGGTGCCCAAGAAGGACAAAGGCCTGCATCCTATCTTGGATCTCAGGAACGTCAAACGCTTCCTCCGGAAGGAGAAGTTCAAAATGTTGACGCTAGCTCAGGTCCTATCTGCCCTTGACCCTGGAGACTGGATGGTAGCGTTGGACTTGCAGGACGCTTACTTCCACATTCCCGTCCTGCCGGCACACCGGCGTTACCTGCGGTTCACGGTACGCCACGAGCACTTTCAGTTTACCGTGCTCCCCTTTGGCCTTATCAGCGCCCCTCAGGTGTTCATGAAAGTGATGGCGGTGGTCGCAGCTCATCTGCGCAGATCAGGGGTTCCAGTCTTCTCCTATCTCGACGACTGGCTGTTGAAGGCGTGCTCGCCCTAGGCAGTCGTCTCCCACCTCCAGACTACGACGGACCTCCTGCATTCGCTGGGGTTCACTATCAACGTGCCGAAGTCACACCTGACTCCCTCTCAGAAGCTCCTTTTCATCGGAGCGGTTCTGGACACGACGCAGTCTCTGGCTTATCCTCCCGAGCAGCGAGTCCGGGATATTCGGGCTATGATTCCTATCTTTCAGCCTCTATTCCGGGTTTCGGTCAGGATGACCCTGAGGCTGCTGGGCCTCATGGCCTCCTGCATCCTGCTGGTGGATCATGCCAGGTGGCATATGCAGGCTGTGCAGTGGGACCTGAAGTTCCAGTGGCACAGCATCAGGGGAATCTGCCCGTTTGCATTCAGATCTCGGAGGGCACTGCACGACAATAGCAGTGGTGGCTAATGAACCAGGATTGGGTCAACAGCAGATCCCTCTCCCTTCCCCAACCGGAGAACACGGTGGTGATGGATGCATCACTTCTAGAGTGGGGCGGCCACATGGGAGAGGCAGAGATCAGAGGCCTCTGGTCTCCGGCGGAGTCCGGGCTCCACATCAACCTTCTGGAGCTTCGTCTTGCACTAAAAGCATTCCTTCCTTCTGTCCGGGGAAGAGTGGTGCAGGTGTTCACGGACAACACCACCACCATGTGGTACTGCAACAAACAGGGCGGTGTGGGGTCGTGGACCCTATGTCAAGAGGCTCTCCGTCTCTGGACATGGCTGGAACATCAGGGCATATCCCTGGTGGTTCAACACCTGGCAGGTTCACTGAACGCCAGGGCGGACGAACTAAGCCGCAGGTGCATGATGGATCACGAATGGCGTCTTCACTCTGAGATGGCGCATGGTCTCTTTCAGCAGTGGGGAGAGCCATGGTTAGATCTATTTGCCACCGAAGAGAACGTGCAATGTCAGCAATACTGTGCGTTGGAATTTCCAAGGCGGCACTCGCTAGGCGACGCTTTTCGTCGCGAGTGGAGTTGCGGTCTTCTATACGCCTTTCCGCCTATACCACTTCTGCCCAGAGTGCTGAAGAAGATCAAGCGCGACCGGGCCCAAGTCATTCTTGTTGCTCCGGATTGGCCACGAAGAGTCTGGTATCCTGAGCTGTTACACATGGCCATCGATCCTCCGATCAGACTGCCTCTTCGGGAGGATCTTCTGTCGCAGCAGCACTGGACGGTCCTCCACCCGAACCTGTCCAGCCTCCACCTCCTTGCGTGGAGATTGAGCGCTGACAGTTGACAGCCTTCGACCTTCCTCCCGAAGTCTGTGATGTTATCTTGGCAGCCAGGTGTCCCTCCACTAAAACGGTGTACGCCTGCAGATGGAACAAATTTGTGGCATGGTGCGCAGCAAAGGCTGTGGATCCCCTTTCTGCCCCTCTTTCTGAGGTTCTCTTGTTCCTCCTGTCTTTGGCCCAGCAGGGCTCTGCTCTGGGCACTCTGAAGGGCTGCCTCTCAGCCATTTCAGCTTTTCTTAGGCTTCCTGATCAGCCTTCTCTTTTCAAGTCCCCTGTTGTAAATCGCTTCCTTAAGGGCATTACTCATCTTTTTCCTCCTGTTCCCTTCGTAATGCCTCAGTGGGACTTGAACTTGGTGCTTACTTACCTAATGTGCGCTCCCTTTGAGCCGCTTCATAACTGTCCTCTCAGAGTCTAAAGACTGCTTTTCTGGTTGCCATCACCTCTGCTCGCAGGGTGAGGGAGCTACAAGCTCTTTCTTCAAAGCCTCCTTTTCTGGCTGTTCATCCGGACAAGGTCGTCCTCAGAACCAGACCTTCCTTTCTTCCCAAGGTGGTTACTTCTTTCCACATTGGTCAAACCATCACTTTGCCCACCTTCTGTCCGCATCCTTCTAAGGAGTAAGAGAGGCTCCACTGTCTGGATCCAAAACGTGCGCTTTAATTTTATTTGGATCGCATCAAGCAATTCCTGGTAGATGACCAGCTCTTTGTTGGCTACGTGGGCGCCAAAAAAGGTCGGGCCGTGCACAAACGGACCATCTCTAGGTGGGTCGTTTTGTGCATTAAAGCTTGCTACTCTTTGGCAAAGAAGGAACCTCCAGTGGGACTGCGCGCCCATTCCACCAGGGTGACGGCAGCGACCACTGCTTTGGGACGGGGAGTCCCCCTCAATGACATCTGCCGGGCAGCTACGTGGGCTTCATTGCACAAGTTTATCAAACACTACTGCCTGGACAGCCAAGTCCGGAGAGACGGCTTCTTTGGCCGTTCTGTTTTCCAGGACTTTCTGGTGTGAACTTGGTTCGCAGACCCTCCTCCGGGGTTGGTATTGCTGGGGTATCTATTCTAAGGTAAGGAATCTATAACTAATTGTCTCTTTCAGATGAACAAGTTACTTACCTTCGGTAACGATATATCTGTAAGAGACATAGATTAGTTATAGATTCCTGACCGCCCCACTCTTCCTCCCCGTTCTGCGAACTGACTTCTAGGGTCAGGGAATCCCTTTTAGGGCCCTAGTTTTTGTGCACCAATGGTCAGTGTCTTGCATGGCTCTGCGCTTCTGGCGTGGAATGTTGTGTAAAAGAACTGACGTCAGCGCGCGAGGGCGGCGTCTAAGTAGCTACCACGGCGTCATCCCGGCGACCACGACGCCAACGACTAACGCGGAGCCGACCGACGGCACCTTTCAACGCGCAGGGGTACCGCTATTCAATTCTCCTGCTGCTCCTCTGCAGCGCCTCCGGTTCCCCTCAGACCCCCCACCTCCACCCGGGCCTCGGCCAGGCGTGCACTACCGTACAGTCCTCCCCGCCGGCTGCAAACCTAGCAGCACGTGGAAGCTGGCGGGGGGGCTCTGTCTCAATGTCCCCACTCACACTCAACTATGCGGCACGTTTCTGAGACCGCTGGGCCTGGAGGACGGCAGGATGTTTAAGGATCTCTTATTCGGGGCCGGAGCTCGCCTCTAGTGCTGCCACTCAGCCATCTTGCTGGCAACACCCCCCTGTTCAGGAGATAGTTTAAGGGGAAAAAAGAGAAACTGATGCAAGAGCTTGGAGAGAGGGAGTCAGGTGAGAGAGTGAGGGTTGGTAAAGCGACAGAAGCTATGATAAAAATAGCTTATTGAAGTAGAGGGGATTGATAGGGGAGATGTAGGTGATAGAAACAGCTGCAAGAGAGGGGAGACAGGTGAGAACAGGGACAAAAATGGAGCGTGTTGAGAGAGCGCTGAGAGGGGAAGACATATGAGTTCACTGATAAAGACGCAGATAGATGAGGAAAAAATAGGTGGACGAGAGGGTGAGACAGATGAGAGGAAAATGATAAAGACACAGTGACTGGGGAGGAGGAAACAGTACAGAGAAAGTTGAGAAAAATGAAAGGGGTGGTGATAGAAAGATGGCAAATATAGCTGAAAGAGAGAGAGAATGTGACAGCCAGGGTTGATAATGAGAGATGTTAGAAAGAGACAACTAATACATATCAGGGCAGGTGGAAGATGGAGGATTGATAAGTAGACAGGCAAATGTGTGACAGAGGTAAGAAAGAGATGGCTGAGGAAGTGATGCAGGCGGGAGACTTGTGAGAGAGGGATGATGAAGAGATAGAAAAGTAAGAAAAAGCAAACTGAGCTAGAGGGGGAGAAAAGTGAGAGAGAGTTGGTAGAGGCAACTGAGAGAAAGAGGGGTGATAAAAAAAATACATAAACATTTGAGAAAGAGCCCCTTTTTGTGGATGAGAAAGATGAGGAATAGAGAAACGCGATAGTCAGCTGAGCAAGAAAGATGTAGAGAGGGAGTAACAGGTGGTATTGAAAAGGGAGAGAAGAAAGATAACCAGTTAGACAGGACAGACCAGAGATGAGAGGAAAATATCAAGAGAGAGGAAGGTGGCAGGAGAGCAAAGTGAGATGAGAAAAACCACAAAGGGACAAAAAAACAAGAGAATGTGCTAGACCGGTTAGGAGAGAGAGATACACACAAGATGATTGACAAGGGAGGAAAGAGAAATTTGAGAAAAGAGTTGAGAGAAAGATATTGAGAACCACAAAACTTGGCAAATAAATGTGCTCCTAACCTGGCACAGTATTACATTTGTACCTTCATCTCTTATTAAATGATGGGAATGTATTCTGCACAACTTTATGAAACCAAAGGCATAGTCCCAGTCTGTGCCGATGTTCATCTTTTTTGGGTGTGTCTAGTGCTATCATAACCATCAACTAGATCCCTAAAAATACTCTATCAACATACATACCAACCTTTCCAAACAGGAAAGGGGTAGATAGTGAAAAAATTGGAGACATTTATTTTCGCCATTGACTAACTATGAAATAGGCAATTTTACGCAGGAGACCGGTAAAATAAAGCCTTCATTGGCTTTCAAAATTGGGAGTCTTATTCCTAAATCATGTGTGCCAGCATGTAAGAATTAGCCACCAGTGTAATCTGAGAGCCTGCATCTGCACTGGAGAAAGTGCAACAGTAAACAACGGAACAGTGGTTTCAAACTGCAGCTCCATGTTTCCATGTTTGTGGCCTGGTCTGCCTTTGGATGGTGCACCTGGGATTCCCAGTGACATTCCATACCCCCTCGGGAGTGCACTAGTTATATGATACTTCCAATTGGCACAATTTGGTGAAAGCTGAAGGGCAAAGGTTTTCCCTCATTTGAATGGAGCAAGCCACCAATGAAATGAGGGATTGCTGTCTTGGCATTGGACAAGTGGAATATGTACCTAAGTGAAAAGAATTGAGGCCGAGGCGAAAGGAGCTTCTCGGGTAAGTTTACTCCGACTAACCGGGAGGGAGGCAAACTGTCAACTGCTGTAGCGAGGTCAGTGTTCTAGAGACTGAGCACAGCCAAGCTCTAGAACACTTGCACGCATGAAGACAGGAATGCAACACATCTCCCTCCTTTAATAATCTCAAATAAGTAATACAGAAAAAAAAGAAATCATCCACCAATGGATGATGATCAGTTCTCAATGTAAACCTGATTCCCCACATATACGTCCTAAAATGGACCACCACACAGCCAACGCTTCCCTCTCAATCATGGAGTAATTTTTCTCCACATCCTTTAATGGCCTAGAGGCTTACGCAATTGTGACATCCAAACCATTCCTCTTTTGTAGTAGCACCGCACCTAAACCCACCATGCTGGTATCCGTGTTTATTATTATGGGATCATTTATATCAAAATGTTTGAGTGCTGGTGCAGTAGCAATGTCCGTTTTTTAATTCACTCTCGCACTTTTCACCCCAAACAAACCTCTCAATCTTGACCATGAGTTTGTGCATATGTTTGGTTTTGTCCGCAAACATGGGAACAGAACGAGAATAATATTCAGCCAACTCCAAAAATGATCTTAATTGATCTTTACCTGTTTGGGAACGAGCCTCTTCTATAGCAGCAAATAGTTTCAATTTAGGAGCTAGCCCCTCACCACTTATCCGGTGGCCTTAGTACTCCACTCCTTCTAATTCAAACCTGCACTTATCCTTCTTGATAGTCAGGCCACTTTCTTGCAGGATTCTCAACACTCTTCAATGCTATGTCATGTTCCATTTAATTTTTCCCAAATACCAGGATGTCATCCTGGAAATATGTTACGTTAGGTGTATGGTGCATAGCTCTATGAAGCACTGCAGCCGCCGAGGCTAAGCCAAAAGGCATATGCTTATACCTATATGCCCCCTCAGGCATGACGAACGATGTTAGCGGCCGAGAATCAGGGTACAGCACAATGTGGTGGTAGGCCCAAGAAAGTTCCAAGGTGGAAAACACTTTCGTTCCCTTAATGGTGGTCAGCATTTCTTCTATGTTGGGGAGGAGATGCCTATCTACCCAGATTGCTGAATTTAGATCCCTTAAATCTACGCACAGCCTAATGTCACCATTACTCTTCCTAGCAATAACATTGGAGCTAACCACTCAGGTGACTCGATTTCCTCGATTATCCAACCCTTGCATAACCTCTGTAGTTCTTGGTGCAGGGGTTCCCTCATCACCAGTGGAACACCCCGGGCTTGTGGGCTTTTGGAGTCACACCTCTCAAAACTATCTTATGCATGAACTTGTGAGATTTCCCATATGATCCTTAAAAACCTCAGGGTAATCTGTGACGTTCGGCACCCTCACATCCACTGCACACACATCTGACTGCACTCCCAATATGTGATCAGAATGGTTCGGATCTAACCGAATGCTTAAATCCCTTTGTTGAGGCCAACCTAATAAACATGAATGCTCCTTGGCAAAATACACATTAGTTGTCTCCAGCTTTTTTTGAAACCCACTAGATCAATAGGTTTGTTACCATAGGCCACTAGCCTCACATCCGGACTCTTGAGCACATGAAAAGGAAATTTGCTTAGATATTCCTCCCCAATCAGAGTATACCTGGCCCCAGAGTCTTCCATCACTGTTACACTTACCCCATTGATTTTGATAGTGCATAAAGGATTATCTTAAACAACCCTACCTATCTGTTGAATTTTTAAAATAACGTCCTGGCACTCGTCTTCGGCTCCTTCTATCATGCTCTCTGAAGCTCTGGTTTTTCTCACTCCCGCCACCTTCCCTCTACACATCCTCTCAAAATGCCCCTTGGCTTTACACATTTGTCCAATGGTAGGACTTGATTCATCGGCTGCTACGTGACCCTTTAAACCATATTTATAACTAGTCAAAACTTTCTTATCTCCCATTCTTTTGACACCACAATCCTCTTCTTTTCTTGCTTTGAGTATTTCTTTTTGGGCTGCCTCTACTTTATCTTCAGAGTTCAATCCCTCATCCGTTATTTCTGCCCTTTTCATCAAATCAATTGCCATCTGGAGTGCCAGTCCTTCCGTGTTCAACAGTTTTTCTTGCACTTTCTGGTTATCTACTTTCAAAACTAGTTGATCCCTCAACATCTCATCCTGGAAACCCCTTATAGTTACAGGTTGCAGCAAACTGGCAACATCACTTTCCAGAGATTCACCTGGAAGTTGACTTCTTTTAAGAATGTGAACCTCTCTACCACTTTGGTTTTTTTTCTCTCCAAAGTTCACATCCAATTTCTGTATAGCAACTTCAGATTCATCCCTTTCCTCATCTTCTTCTTTATCCACAGATGATAAGACAGGAAGGTTTTTCAATACTTGCCTTCCTTCCGCTCCCAAACAGTGTTTTAATATGGTCAGCTTCCTGGCTTCTGTGAAAATGTCACCTTCTGGGGCTTGAACATAGTCTTCAAAGCCCTCTTTTCAGTCTTCCCAGGGTATCCCAAGGTATCGTTGGCTCCCCAGTGTTCTGCAGAAGATACGTTGGTGCCACAAAGCCCTCGTTAACTGAGAACAACGTGGCTTCTATCTATCTGTAAACCTTTACCAAGCCTAAGTTTCCTGAACTATGTGTGAAGATGAGAACATCAGTTCACCTTTTTTACAGCTTGACCAACAGGATGTGCCGTTCCCAGCTGATAATGTAATTAAGGTGGTTTATTTTTTTCCTTCTTTATTTATTTCCTCAGTTTTTAGCTCCAATTGTGCACCCATATGACACACAAAGTTATGCTATAGTGTGCGTGTCACTGAATCATTTAGTGTATGAATACTGCACCATCAGTTTTTCAGTAATACTGCGGTAGCTGCCCTGTAGAAACCAGCTTCACTCTCATGGGCAATGCTGAGCAAATAAATAAACTAAACTTTAGCGTGCGGCTAAAGCTCCTGGCAGGAGGGACACGTCCCCAGCAACAGTTGCCAACACAGTCACGACACAGCTCAGGTTCGCAGAAAGCTGCCGCGTGTTGTTGCTAGGTAACCATGTAGAAAATTGAGCCTGGGTGCTGTGAGCCTTTCTCGTGTAGCTGCTATTCAACTCGCTCCCAAGTTCCGGCATACAGCTCTTGCACACAGTGAACAGAGATTTCCCAAAATTGCTCATAAAAAGGAGTCTTACTGTCAACTTATCCACTATTCTCTGCTGGTTACCCAGAAGCCGTCAAATCTGCAGCCTGCAAAGGCAGGATCATGGGCTTGATACTCCAAGAGTCTCCGTGTTGAATCGCTGCCATGAACACCACCGGACAATGTCGCTAGTTAAAAGGCTGCTCTCCTCCCGGTCAGAAGGCCATCCTGCATTGCCACTGAAAAGAACTGAGGCGGAAGGAGCTTCTCATGTAAGTTTAATCCGACTGACTGGGAGAGAGACAAACCACCAACTGCTGTAGCAAGGTCAGTGCTCTATATAGCCTGAGTACGGCCATGCTCTAGAACACTTCCACGCATAAAAGCAGGAATACAGCACTAAGCTATGGGCATAAAACAAGGGGCTCTTCATGCATCTGCAACCCCTTCTATATAACATAACTGTCTGGTTGAACAGAATGTTATAGAAGATTGATGGGTGAATATTCTGTGATAAAACAACTGAATATTCTGTGACAGTTTGACAAAATATGTCGTTTGGATAGTAACATTTTCTTAAAGTTTCTAAAAATGTAATACAATAAAACAGTCTAGGTTTGAATGATGCATGTGAGTATGCAGGCCTTCTTTCTGCATAGATATGGATCAGGCCTCGGTTTTGAAACTGGACTTTGTCTTTTGCCAGGGCTTCCTTGCATTCAGGGAATGGTCTGACTCCTTGTGAGAGCGTCACTGAATAGATGCCGGTTCACTGATGCATACACAATAGGTCCCTCTGAGTATGCTAACTGCACTCACTTTTGGGGAATTAATATTTATTTCTTTGTGTTGCGTCCCCTAGTGGCCATCTTACCTGGGGATTTTTCAATGCTTATGGATCATTTGCAACCATGTTTAAACTTACGTAGATTGCAAGAACCTCTGATGTAGATCCAGTAAAGTGCTAGTCATGTAATCTGCATTACAGAAATGTTTAACTTTGCATCCTGTTGTAGCTGTGGAGGTGATATCTATGCCTCTGGCTTAGTTTGGTATAATCCTAGTTGAAATATAGATGGTAACTAAAATACAGATTTATCTGCTTTTGTAACTGTTGTTTCTTATTAGCAGCCTTGCACCTATTGTTTGGTTTGTAACTGCAGTGAAGTCACTTCTAATTATGTCATCAGAGTAAAATGTCATATCACTTCCTAGGATGACAGTGGGTAATGGTTCATATGATGTCACTTACTGTGATGTAATTGGGGGTTCAAAGGGCAAGTAATGTCACTTCTGCTTCCCCTGGGATTTTGGTGAATTGACGTCCATGCCCGACTGCCCAGATCCTAACTGTGTGACTGATCTGATAGAGACTTCTAGCTGCAGATTCCTTACCGTTGAATTTCCCAGGCATCAGGCTGGACCTAGAAACTTTTGCTGAGCAGTACCCCTGGCGCGTGCTGTCAGGTGGCTCCATTCATCTCCGCGTGACATCGACGGCATCGGTAGTGTCAGTTATGACGTCGCGGTACCTATATAGGCACCACCCAGGTGCCGGACGTCAGTTATTTTCTTTCCCCGCCAGTTAAGCGCCGATCAGGGAAGAGCTGCCCCTCTGTTGCTTTTTGACAGGCTTTTTCTCGACTTTTTGTTGACTTCAGAATTTTTTCCACTTCGTGTGCAAGGATTTTTCTAGGAAGACAGGGCTCAAGCCATGCGGTGCCTGCCACCGCATGATGTCGGTTACCGACCCCCACCTCGTCTGTCTCTGGTGTCTCGAGCACAACCACTATTCGAAGTTGTGCTAGGACTGTCGGTCTATGGCTCCGAAGGCCTTGCGGGAGCGGGCTATTAAGCTCCTTGCGGCCCTGCAGTCGACACCGTCCAGCGAGACTCCGCCGAGGTCCCGGTCCCGATCAAAGAAGAGTAGGTTGCGGGACCGCTCCCGGAGCCCAAAGTCCTCTTCGTCCCACTCGAGGTATGCGGGACACTGGGGGAAGAGGCACAAGAAGAAGAAGTCCAAGTGGACTTCATCTTCACCTCGGCTGTCGTCCGTCTACGAAAGAAGTAAGGAGCACCGACGCTCTAGGCACGGTTCTGCAGAGCCAGGGTCGACTTCGCATCTCCCTCCCTTTCCAGGAGCCGGAGTGACCCCGCTCAAATTAAAGATTTTTAAGAGGCCATGTGCCGCGTATTTGAGCGGGCCGACCCCTCTGGTGAGCCCACGGGGTCAGAAGGGGCCCCATCTCATTCCACGCCGTCCGGTTCGGTTGTGCCTCAGGGATCCGGGTTGAGGCCGGTCGTGCCACCGTGACCTCCTCCAGCTTTGGACCCAAAGTCAGTGCCTTTGATGCTGGCGGTGCCCACCGGCGGCGCCAGCCCCATCCTTATCCCCGACAACACGGAGTCGGAAAGACGTCGCTCAACGCCGATTGAACCCAAGGGTTCTATGTTGTCGCCTGAACACTTTGAGGATGTGTTAGGCTCAGGAGAGGAATGGGAGGGGTCTATGGACCCTTTGGAACACCAGGATGACTCCGGTATGGGGAACTTGGGGAAGCCAGTGGACTGGACACTTCTCCAGATACTGGCATGCTCTCTCCGCCAACTATGGCTACGGAGGAGGGGGCATCTTATGCCATGGTAGTTAAAAGGGCAGCCGAGGTCCTCGGACTGGAGCTGCCTTCCATGCAGGTCAGGACTAATCTCCTGACTGAAGTGCTTCAATATGGGGCTTTCACCTCGGAACCCCTTTTGCACTTTAATGAAGCACTAGCTGATGTCCTTCTAGGCACGTGGTCCAAGCCTAGCACAGGGGCTCCTGTGAATGGGACAATTGCAAGCCGCTAGCCCCGGGCAACCCAAAGTTCCTCAGCCAACACCCCACCCCCGAAAGTTTGGTGGTGCAGGCCTCCACATCCCAGGGTGCGTTCCCATTCGCCCCTCCAGATAGGGAATCCAAGATGCTGGATTCATTTAGTAAGAAGATGTTTTCTTCCTCCAGCCTAGCATTGTAGTCGGTGAATACCGCATGCTTATTGGCCTGTTTCTCCCACTTCCTGTGGGAGACGGTTGCGCCAGTGCTGCCACAAGTCCCGGAGGAGGCCCGGGCTGTGCACTCAAGCAGTTAAGGAGAAGAGAGATGCAGCAAAATTCCCCATTAGGTGTGGCCTTGATACGACTGATTCGCTGGGTAGATAGAGTTCCACTACAGGGGCCTTGAGGCGCCACTCCTGGCTTAGGACAACTCGGGCGATGTCTAGGCAAATTTGATGGACATGCCTTTTGATGGAACCTGTCTTTTTGGGGAAAAGGCAGATTCAGCCCTAGTGAGGTTCAAGGACTCTAGAGCTACGGGCAGATCCTTGGGCCTCTCGTCTACTCCTCGTGGCAAGTCTACCTTTCGCCCCTACAGTAGGGGTTTCCAGCCGCGTCAGCCCCATCCCAGCTACTGTCCTGCGCAGGCTTCCCAAGCCATGCGGGGAGTGGACACGGTTCATTCAGAACTAGGAATGGAAGCCAGAAGTCGTCGGCCAGCCTGCCCTCGGCAGCCGCAGCCTCCAAGCACTCCTAGTTTGACTTTGCAAGACCACACCACTCCAGTTGGCGGGAGAATCCATCATCATCTCCCCCACTGGAGGTCCATAACATCGGACAAGTGGGTCTTGCAGATCATTCAGGAGGGCTATTCTCTGCCTTTCCTTTTTGTTCCTCCTCCCATTCTGCCAAATCAGGAACGACTGATGGAGGATCATTTGAAATTGCTCCAGGAGGAAGTAACAGCTCTCTTAGCCAAGGTAGCTATAGAAAGGCTCCTGGTTTCAGAAGTAGGCAGTGGCTGTTATTCCCGCTACTTTCTGATTTCGAAGAAGAACAAAGGTTTCGGCCCGTTTTAGATCTTCGGACCATCAATCTCTTCCTCAAGAAGGAGAAGTTCAAAATGCTTATTCTAGCTCAGGTCTTGTCTGCTCTAGATCAAGAAGACTGGATAGTAGGGTTGGACCTGCAGGATGCGTATTTTCACATCCCCATCCTGCCGGGCCACAGGCGTTAACTGTGGTTCAAGGTAGGCTGCAAGCACTTTCAGTTTACCATACTCCCCTTCGGCCTTACCAGTGCCCCTCGGGTGTTCACTAAGGTGATGGCGTGGTCGCAGGTCATCTTCGCAGGTTAGGGGTTTCAGCCTTCTCCTACCTCGACGACTGGCAGTTGAAGGCGACCTCACCCTAGGCTGTCGTCTCCCACCTTCAGACTATGGCGAACCTCCTGCATTTGCTGGGGTTCTCTATAAACGTGCCGAAGTCCCACTTGACTCCTTCTCAGACGCTCCCTTTCATCGGAGCTGTTCTGGATACAGTGCAGTTTTGGGCCTATCCTCCCGAGCAGTGAGTCCAGGATATTCAGGTTATGATTCCGATGTTTCAGCCTCTATCCTGGATTTCGGTGAGACTGACTCTGAGGCTGTTGGGCCTCATGGCCTCCTGCATCCTGTTGGTAAAGCATGCCTGGTGGGATATGCGGGCTCTGCAGTGGGACTTGAAGTTCCAGTGGGCACAGCATCGAAGAAATCTCACCGATGTGGTCCAGATCTCAGAAGGAACTGCTAGAGATATGCAGTGGTGGTTGACGAACCACGATTGGGTCAACGGCAGACCCCTCTCCCTTCCCCAGCCAGACCTCACAGTCGTGACATATTCATCACTTCTGGGATGGGGCGGCCTTCTGGTCTCCAGTAGAGTCGGGGCTCCACATAAATTTGTTGGAGCTTTGAGCGATTTGTTTGGCATTGAAAGCATTTCTTCCATCTGTCAAGGAGAAGTTAGTGCAGGTGTTCACGGACAACACTGCAGCCATGTGGTCCTGCAACAAGCAGAGTGGGGTGGGGTCATGGACCCTTTGTCGAGAGGCCCTGCATCTCTGGGCATGGCTGGAACAGCAGGGCATAACCCTGGTGGTTCAACACCTGGCAGATTCTCTGAAAGCCTGGGTGGACAAACTCAGCCATCGATGCCTAGCGGATCACGAATGGTGTCTCCAGTCGGAGGTGACGCACGGTCTCTTTCAGCAGTGGGGAGAACCTTGTTTAGATTTGTTCGCCTCCAAAGAGAACTCGCAGTGTCCGCAATACTGCGCGCTGGAGTTTCCAAAGCAGCTATCTCTCTGCGACGCCTTTCTTTGCAAGTGGAGCTCAGGTTTGCTGTAACCTTTCCAACTACACCACTCCTGCCCAGGGTTCTGAAGAAGATCAGGAACAACCAGGCCCAAGTCATCTTGGTGGTTCCAGTCTGTGCGAGGAAAGTCTGGTATCCAGAGCTTCTTAAGATGAGCATCGATCCTCTGATCAGGCCGCCCCTTCGGAAGGATCTTCTGTCGCAGCGCAGGGGAGGTTTCTCCACCCGAACCTGTCTACTCTGCATCTCCATGCGTGGAGATTGAACGGCAGCAGTTGATGGCTTTTGACCTTCCTCCCGAAGTATGTAATGTTATTTTGGTGGCCAGGCAGCCCTCCACTAAGACGATATACGCCTGCCGTTGGCAGAAATTTGTATTATACTGTACAGAAAGGTCTACTGACCCTCTTTCTGTTTCTCTTTCCACTGTTCTTCTGTTCATTCTGACTCTTGCCCAACAGGGCTCTGCTTTGGGAACTCTCAAGGGTTATCTTTCTGCTCTGTCTGCCTTTTTGCAACTGCCAGACCAACCCTCTCTCTTTAGGTCTCCGATTGTAAATCGTTTTTTAAAGGGGCTGGCGCACTTGTTTCCGCCCACGCCCTTTGTTATGCCGCAGTGGGACCTTAATTTGGTCCTCACTTATCTTGTGTGCGCTCCCTTCGAGCCTTTACACAACTGTCCCCTCCGGCTGCTTACCATCAACACGGTCTTTTTAGTGGCGATTACATCTGCCCGGAGGGTGAGTGAGTTGCAGGCGTTATCCCTACAGGATGTCTTTTCTGGACAAAGTGGTGCTTCGCACCCGTGCTTCATTCTTGCCAAAGTTTGTGACCCGATTCCATCCGTGTCAATCCATCACGTTGTCCACCTTCTTTGTTCCCCCGCATCACTCTAAGGAAGAGGAGCGTCTCCACCACCTGGACCCAAAAAGAGCGTTGTCGTTCTACCTTGACCGCACAAAAGAGTTCCGGGTGGACGACCAACTCTTTGTGGGGTATGTGGGAGCTAAGAAGGGGCGGGCAGTGCAGAAAAGGACCATCTCTCACTGGGTCGTTCTCTGCAGTGGGTCCCAAACTTTTGACTCCTGAGGACCCCTATTGAGTCACTACTGGAAGTCGAGGACCCCCAAGCAATTCGTCCGATTTAAATTTCAAACATTAAAACAGTAATTCAAAAAAAATAAACACACAGTTGTGCACACCAAACAGATACCCAAATTACTAAAGCTTTTAGTATTTTATATTGAAAAAATTTGCAAAATCGAAAAATTTTAATACGAAAGTTGGTGCTGCATCTCGGCGACTAACTTTTCAATATTTGGCTTTATTTTAGAGTATGAGGCTCCTGCTCCTGACGGGGCCGGACTGGAACCCAAAGCAGCCCTGGCAAATGTTGTCAGGCCAGTCCCCGTACGGTGCACACCAAGTGCAGTGAGTGAGTCTGGCCACAACAAAGCGGACTTTGGGGGGCTCTCCCACCAAGAAAATTTGGGGGAAAATGGTGCATTCTACAACACATTTGTAATTATATATTGAATTGTATTCGCTTTCAAAGCATAGTAAATGATGACCTTACTATGCACCAATACAACAATCTTTTTGGGGCTCTTCCATGAATCCCTCCCTATCATCCTCCAACAGTGCCTCTCTTCTTCCCATAGCACCTCTGTCACATGTATTTCATTTGTTTTATAGCATCTCTCATACTAGTGTAGGGTGTCAGAGCACTTTACATCACACACATACAGAAACAATGGGGGAGATTTACAAAAAAGTTGCGCAAAGCAGTGCAGCCCCCCGCGAGGCTGCGCTGCGTTGCGTGACAGGGAGGGAGCAGGGGAGCGCCATATTTCCAAAGCTATGGCTCTCTCCCCCCCTTTCTCTGGCGCCGGCGCTGATTTCAGTAGCCCCGCGCCATGCACACTCCTTAGCGCTGTAGCGCTAAGGTGTGTGCATGAGTGTAGCATAGGTTTTGTACAGGAAGGGTACCCTTCCTGTACAAAATACTATGCTAGACACGAGGGAAAGCTTTTCCCACTTTATAGGCGTGCTGCACAGTGCAGCACGCATGCAAAGCCGGAAAAGGAAAGAGAAATGAAAGAATTTCTCCTTCCTTGTGCCTAGTTGAAAAGGGCGCAGTGTTCTCACGCTAAACCCAATCTACTGTTTTTAGTAAATTGGGTTTAGCGTGAGAAACCTTGGTGGTTGCATGGGAACAAGTTTAGTGCTGGAAAGTAAATTACCCAAAAAAGATTTTGCGTTGTTTTGTGTCACTTTTGTGACGCAAACATGGCGCAAAAGCTTAGTAAATCTCCCCCAATGAATCATACGTGTGTAAATCAGTGTATAGAAAATGTTACATAGGGGAAAGGGGACTTCAAGGTGTAGGATTCACATGTCATCCATACTGGTAAGCATTTTTAAGAGTGCTTGATTTGGAGAAGCACAAAATCTGGTTTCAGAATGTAACACAGTGGTTAGCGTTGACTTTAATTATAACAATTTAATTCTACCCAAACATACCTTTTGGCAGCATCAGGATAATGAAAGACTGGGAAAAAAGATGGCATACTAACTTGTACCATGCAGTTTGTATGCAGCTCTTTGATGGCAGTTCATAGCTGACGGTGCTAGATTATGATTGTAACTTATGAACTGCACAGTAACAAAAGAATCTCTGTGACAAAAGCAGTAACCCAGCTATGCACATAGAATACTGTTTTATTAAAAATGCATGGTACACGTTCTTTGGAGCAGGCATATTAACCCTCTGCGCTACCTACCATCTCTCTCCAGCAGGTACATTAATCACTCGAGTTATCTTGACACTTTTATTGTTGTTGTAAAACTGCAGATTATACAAGGAACTTTGCATTGCTTTTAAGACAGCTGCCTGCGGACCCCCTGGGAATGTGTCAGGGACCCCTGGGGGTCTGCGGACCCCAGTTTGGGAACCACTGGTTCTCTGCATTAAGATCTGCTATGCCCTGGCTAAGAAGCAGCCCCCTGAGGGATTAAGGGCCCATTCCACCAGGGGGGAGGCTGCGGCTACAGCCTTGGCCCGGGGTGTCCCAGTCCTTGACATCTGTCTGGCGTCAACGTGGGTATCTTTGCACATGTTTGCCAAGCTCTACTGCCTGGACAGTCAGGTCCGTCGTGACGGGCATTTTGCCCATTCGGTCCTGCAGGGCTTCCTAGTATAAGGTATTAGTCCGCAACCGACCGCCGGGATGGTATGGCTTGGGTATCTAATTCAAAGGTAAGGAATCTGCAGCTAGAAGTCTCTATCAGATGAACAAGTTACTTACCTTTGGTAACGCATTATCTGGTAGAGACTCTATCTAGCTGCAGATTCCTTACAGCCCCACTAATGCCTCCCCGCTTTGCGGACTGTTTCATAAGGGCTAGGGTTACTCCCCTTTTCAGGGCCCTAGATTTGCACACCACTACATCAGTTACTTCGTGGCTCTGTGCTTCTGGCGTGGAAAAAATGAAAAGTACTGACGTCCGCACACCTGGGTGGCGCAGATATAGGTACCAGACGCTACCGACGACGTCACGTGGAGCCAAATGGAGCCACCCGACGGCGCGCGCAAGGGGTATTGCTCAGCAAAAGTTTCCAGATCCAGCCTGACGCCTGGGAAATTCAAAAGTAAGGAATCTGCAGCTAGATAGTCTCTACCAGATAATGCATTCCCGAAGGTAAGTAACTTGTTCTTTAGGTAAATGATGTCTTGGTTTAATGAGTTTTTCAAAATGCTCCAGAAAATGTGGTGTAATAAATTATACCTTTCCAAACTCAGGATTAAAAAGAAAGAAAATGAGAAAGATGATGAAAAAGATATCAAAGAAGAGGAGCGAGAGCCCAGAGAGAAGAGATGTTTTACTTGTGGAGATGTTGGACATGTACGGAGAGATTGTCCAGAACACAAACAAGTTAGACAGCGGAATAATGGCAGCATATTAGGTAAAATGTTATTGTCTTTTGGTGTATGTTTAACACATTGGCTAATTAAAATAGAGACTATGCTAATACTTGAATTATCTGTAATATTCACTTACTGATTACTCGGATTCTTGACCTAGTTCTCATCTTTGAGTTGAGTCGCTTTCCAGCAGACAGGCATCCCGTAGCCTCTTTTCTTTTTAAATAAGCTTCACCATAGCCATCATTCCATGCTCCAGGTATCTCCGAGGGGAGCTACTAGTGCCAGAATTTACAATACCGGCTGGTATCACCCCTTGAGATAATGTGAATTAGGGTGTTAAATGAAGAAAGTTTTCAGGCTCAACTACTTCTCTGTCCCTTCTCTAAGCAACCAATGCTAAGGGTGCATCAATCCTTTGAGATGTGGCAGTTTGTAAGCAGAGGAACAAAGCGCCAAGACAGATAATGACAATTCTTTCAAAATATACATAACTGACATTTTTTTACCCTAATGAGAGACACCACCACATTCAAGTGTACACAAACACTTATTACATTTTCATCCTGTTCTCCCTACTTCCAAGCATGCTTCGCCAAATGACATGACATTGAAAGTGTTGCTTGCGTGATGATCTCCTTTTTTCAAGGAGACCTGACCCAGCCACGCTTTCCTGCTGCTCTACCACCCCCTTTTTTGCCAGTCATTCAGTTTTGGCTGTATGCTTTGCTATAAGGAGCATATTTTAGATTCAGTTTTATTGCTTTGAATTAGCTAAAAATAGAAAATAAATAAAATAATCTTTCTCTACTGTGCATGCTGTTGGGGACTAGGATCAAGCAATGCATATTATGTGACAGTTTCTTTCAAATGGCTGTGCCTCACAAGGATTTAGGCCCGTTTAGGGAATAGTTCTGCTATGTGAATTTTTTCTAGATTCACATGCCCTGCATTATTCTGCCATCTAGTGGTTGGGTCTGGAAATGTTTCCTTGTAGTACTTTTTAGGTCGAGTATTCAGGACCTCTTTTATATACTTTAGTGTATACTTCTCTTGTGGATTTAAAGCCATCCCCCTGCTTTTTTATTTGTTTGCTTCCGTGTCCTTTAAAAATCTGTGCTTGCTAGTGGTCAGCCCTGCCTCTTTGTCCCTCCTTTTTGTCTTTTCGTTTCCTCCCACAGAGCAGGGACCAAGGAGAGTATCTTTACGCTTTGGTTGTTTATCTGTGGTTTGAGGGACTATTTTTTTTTGGTTTCCTGCTTGTGTTACTGTTTTCCTGTGTTCAGCTAACACTCGCCCTTAACGTGTTGATTTTTCCTCCCCCATCGGTGTTTTGATTTAAATAGGGCTGTAATTCTTATCCCGTTGGACACAGGACCAAGCGCAGAAGAAATGTTATCAAAATAAAGCAAATGAAAAGTTTAAAGGTGGCACGCGAACGTTATTAATTTTCAAAACCAGCGGCAGTTATTTATGACAAAATCGTGTTTGAGCCGCATGCTGTAGTAGAGAGGCTCAACCAAAGGTTTCTTTGCTGAGATGGCCGCCGCAGTGAACAATACTGGGTTTGGGGAGATTCGCCTCCTGGGTCTCTGGCTTTTTTTTGTTTTTGGTATTTATGACAAAATCGTGTTTGAGCCGGGTGCTGTAGTAGACGCTTAACCAAAGGTTTTTAGGTCTCGGCCTGCACCAGCGCTTGCGCAGGTCTGGCCGAGAGTTTTAGTAAGCGGGTTTTGGAAGTGCAAACACTGGCTTTCGGCTGGCGACCAGCTTGAGTTCACGATGGCGTGCACGCGCAGCTGGCATCTGGGTTTCCTATCTCTTCCTCATTTCCTCATCATGGCTCATTAACTCTCTGGACTCTGATGTTTCAATCGCAGCAGCAGCTCACATTAGCAACTGAGGGCCCTGGACTACAGTCACATGAAAAACAACAGCGATTAGCATTGAAATGCAAGCTTTTTTTGTCTAGTTAGAAATATTGCTTCGGTGGGTTGATTTCACCTTATATCGCTATTTGTTTTATATTGGGAGTCACAGCCTAATTACCAGTATTTTTGTCTCTCACTGTTTTTTTAAATATATTTATTCGCGCAAAGCACAAAGCTATATTTAAGGTTACTTTTTCCGCGTCACTTCTTCACTCTATTTAAACTCCACACCCCCACTCTTATTGTCTCTCTCCTTCTCTCTCTCTCCCTCTCTAATTCTCTCTCTACTTAATTAACTCTCCCTCTCTATCTTTTTTTAGCCTTTCATTCTCTCTCACCCCTTTATCTGTTTCTCTTTCAAACTCCTTCATTCACTCTCTCTCCCCTTCTTTCTCTCTCTCTATCCCGCTCCACTCTTTATTCTATGTACACCCTTTCTCTCTCTTTCTCTCTCACCACCCTCTCTAATTGGGCATTATATCTTCACTCTATCTCTCACTCGGCAACACCACAGCATCACTCAGCGCAACCACAGCATCAATCAGAGCCAGCACAGCATCAATCAGCGCCAGCACAGCATCACTCAGCAACAACACAACTTCTCTCAACGCCATCACAGCATCACTCAACGCCATCACAGCATCACTCAACGCCATCACAGCATCACTCAGTGCAACCACAGCATCACTCAGTGCAACCACAGCATCACTCAGCACAACCACAGCATTACTCAGCACAACCACAGCATCACTTAGCGCCACCACATCACTCCGCGCCACCACAACATCACTCCGCGCCACCACAGCATCACTCAGCACCACCATAGCTTTACTCAGCGACACCACATCATCACTCAGGGCCAACACTGCATCACTCAGCACCACCACAGGATGACTCAGAACCACCACAGCATCGCTCAGCACCACCACAGCATCGCTCAGCACCACAACAGCATCGCTCAGCGCCACCACAGCATCTCTCAGCGCCACCACAGCATCGCTCAGCGCCAAGACAATATCACTCAGCACCAACACAGCATCACTCAGCGCCAAGACAATATCACTCAGCACCACCACAGCATCACTCAGCACCACAGCAGTATCACTCAGCAACACCGGAGTATCATTCAGCATCACCTCAGCATCGTCTCTGCAACAGTCACCACCACCACCACAGCATCACTCAGCGCCACCACAGCATCGCTCAGCGCCACCACAGCATCGCTCAGCGCCACCACAGCATCGCTCAGCGCCACCACAGCATCGCTCAGCGCCACCACAGCATCGCTCAGCGCCACCACAGCATCGCTCAGCGCCACCACAGCATCGCTCAGCACCGCCACTGCATCGCTCAGCACCGCCACTGCATCACTCACCACCGCCACTGCATCACTCAGCACCGCCACTGCATCGCTCAGCACCGCCACAGCATCACTCAGGGCCACCACAGCATCACCACAGCATCGCTCAGCGCCACCACAGCATCGCTCAGCGCCACCACAGCATCGCTCAGCGCCACCACAGCATCGCTCAGCGCCACCACAGCATCGCTCAGCGCCACCACCGCATCGCTCAGCGCCACCACCGCATCGCTCAGCGCCACCACAGCATCGCTCAGTGCCACCACAGCATCGCTCAGCGCCACCACAGCATCGCTCAGCGACGCCACAGCATCGCTCAGCGCCGCCACAGTATCGCTCAGCACCGCCACTGCATCGCTCAGCACCGCCACTGCATCGCTCAGCACCGCCACAGCATCGCTCAGTGCCGCCACAGCATCGCTCAGCGCCGCCACAGCATCGCTCAGCGCCGCCACAGCATTGCTCAGCGCCGCCACAGTATCGCTCAGCGCCGCCACAGCATCGCTCAGCGCCGCCACAGCATCGCTCAGCGCCGCCACAGCATCGCTCAGCGCCGCCACAGCATCGCTCAGCGCCGCCACAGCATCGCTCAGCGCCGCCACAGCATCACTCAGCGCCGCCACAGCATCACTCAGCGCCGCCACAGCATCACTCAGCGCCGCCACAGCATCACTCAGCGCCGCCACAGCATCACTCAGCACCACCACAGCATCACTCAGCACCACCACAGCATCACTCAGCACCACAGCAGAATCACTCAGCAACACCTGAGTATCATTCAGCATCACCTCAGCATCGTCTCCGCAACAGTCACCACCACTACCACCTCAGCATCACTCAGCACCACCTCAGCCTGCTCTCGGAATCTGTCATCTGTTGATTCTCCCCTAGCGTCTGGCCGCTGCTAGTGTTATAATACAGGTACTAGTTCCCAACCTTCACCCTCCGATTGTTTATGCCCCCTCAAAAAAAAAGCTTTAACAAACAACCATTGCCAGCATTGCAAGAACAAAAGAAAACTGAGGAAATTTTTTATTGTAAATACTTTTTTTAATATGGTCGTTCAGTTTTACATAATGCCTTCTTGGTCATATATAAAGTAACAAAAATGCTTCTGACACTTTTTTATTATAACTTTTCAGCATGCCGCACAGCAGCCACACTTCTCTACAGCACAGCTTGAAGACATTGGCAAAGTCAATAGCTCTGGCTAAACACTTATAAGGCCCCAAAGGCGAGACCTATTGGCTATGCCAATGCTTGTTTTTTTCCGAGATGGCCACCGCAGTGAACAATTCTCGGTATGGGGGTGAGGCACTTCGCCGCCTGGGTCTCTTGCTTTTTTTTTAGGTTCTTGGGACAAAATTGTGTTTGAGCCGCTCGCTGTAATAGACTGTCAACTAAAGGTTTTTTTCCGGAGATAGCCGCCTTTATGAACAATAGTTGTGGGTGGCTTTTCCACCTGGATCTCTGGCTTTTTTTTTCTTTTCTAAGGTTACCAAACAAATGTTGTGATTGCAACAAAAAGATACGCACATAATGTCACCCGAGAGATCTTGGAGCAATGGACGCCAGTACATTAGTGCAGCATACAGAAGGGGCTTTAATTTCAGGGCGTGATTGTGTTTTTTATTGCCTACTAAGCCAGTCTTATGGTTATTTAGGACACAGTTTTGCTGCGAATAAAACTGCTAATGTGATTGTGGTGGGGCCGATGCAGTCTGTTTAAAGAGGAGTCTCTTATTATGGTCGTGTTTTGCACAACTTCAGCCATGGTACAAATGGAAATTGCAAAGAAGTTACCATTTTACATTGTATTTTCATGTTCCGTGTTAGATTATCTCCTGAAAATGAAAAGAGCATTTCATTTACTATTTTTTGCGTTCGGGTTTTTGTTTATTTGCATATGCATAATTAAATGACATATCTATAAACATAAGCATTATGATTTTATATAGCGCTGTTCAAATCCCTGATGGCCTCGCTGCGCAGCCTGTAGTTATAAAGTAAGACACGACCGCTATAGTAAAAGACCAGATTCACCTAAACGCGTCCTGTACGCAGGCCCTGAAATTGCTGTTATTGTGCTGGTGTATAAAAACAGGACACGTGTTGCTTTGCTGGTGCGCTTTTGTCTGCTGGAGTAAAGTGTGCTCCATCAGAAACCGCTAAGTGGGCACAGGTAGGGATGCATGCAAGGGTCTTTGTGTGATCCCGGCTATGGGGCATGCGGCGGCAGTCTTTCTGGAGCTGCCCTGTGATTTGTAGCTGGTGAATCTGAATGCGCTGGAGCTGGGAACATCTGCCATTCAACAGGCACGCTTGTGAGAGCGCACAATGCCGTCTAATCTAGGTCCCCTTCTGTTGCTGTGCCGGGTAGATTGCAGCGTGTAGTCTGTTGATACAAATCTGACATTCACAATCCAAGACCGTCAGGTGAGCAGATACAGGAAACATCTACAGACTGCGACAGCAACGTGTTATCAGGAGTGTAACCAGGCCCTTGCATTGCAGGGGCCCCTGCGGAACTCAAAACGTTTTGTGTATCTGTGGAGTGCTCAGTTTAAGGGACTTCTTATAGCTCCTTCGCCATATTTTGTAACAGGTTCCAGTCATTTATTATACACCGCTGCATGATTATACAGGTAAGCAGTATTACACAGAAACCACATGCTATGACATACTTATGAAATATATGTCTTTTGATGGTCGGTGGTTTGTGTTGCCAAGGTATTAGACACACATATGTGTGTATATGTATATATATATATAAAGTCAAAGATTCCAATAAGGCGATCACTCGGAGTATGTACCAACACCAGTAGATGGTTTAATTCAGTAATGTGTTTCGCTTGCACAGCAAGCTTGTTCAAACCTGTGCAAGCAAAACGCGTTACTGAATTAAACCATCTACTGGTGTTGGTACATACCCCGAGTGATCGCCTTATTGGAATCTTTTGACTTTATACTTTGTCTGGCGCGCTCCGCCGGCTGTGGCGATCCTCTGCCGTGGGCGAGGGGAGACGGAAGGAGCATCGATTAGCAGATATAGATATATATATATATATATATATATATATATATATATATATATATATATATATATGTCAATTGAGAGAGTGAAGGAATAACAAAGAGGACAATGAAGGAATTAAAATACTTTGTATTTTTTAGGTGCGTTTGTGAGGGTGACGATTATTTTATTTGTTTTCAAGGTCACAGTTAGCCATTTTGTTTTCTATGCTATGTCGTTCGTGAAGCGCCCAGTCATCAATTGTGTGGTGTCTTGGCGCTAGGAGAGTTGTATGAGATTATGCCCCGAACAACACATGGCTAGGTAAACTAACTTAATTAAGCTATCGAGAATGAGGGATTTACTTGTTCTTTGCTCGCACATCCAAATACCCAGTTTTAATGCCTGCAGCAAACACAAAACATTAAAATAAATGGATCAGATTACATAGATCATAGTCCTGAAATTCTGCACTGAGTTTTGCAGCAAATTGCACTTGCAGTGTTGCTATGACCCCAGTCCGTCTTCTGTTTACATTGGTAGCAGGGGCCTCCAGTGTGCAGCAACACTTCCCTGCTGTTCAGACTTCACCTGCTCCTGACGTTGCTGTTTTTCTATGCTACTTCTGCTTACTTGTAAGTTACTCATCTGGTCTCGGACTTCTTCCCTTGCTGTCACAAGCACATGTGAATGTTGGAGTTGTCAGACAAGTCGTTTTTTTCTATCCCTCTCAGAGATAGGCAAGCCCGAAAATTCGTAGGGCGTACGTTCTGATCCATCCAACTACGGGTTGATAGCACTAATTGATGTGGAGGCAAAAATGTACGCATCAAATCTGCTGGTAGACTTAGAGGATTGGGTTAACCGCACAAATCTTATACCTTACACACAAACCGGTTTCTGGGCAGGGATGGGTACCCTCACGAACATCTCCGCGGTCACCCTTTTAGCCAACCAAGCCTACGCAAAATCTAATATCCTGTACGCGTGCTTTATCGATCTTAAAGCGGCTTTCGATAAAGTATCGAGAGCCAAGCTATGGGCCAAAATGCAAAGTTTGGGGTACCTACCAAACCTTTGGAGGCCATCATCAATCTTTACTCACACACGTGGGTTAAAATAAGGAAAGGAGATGGGCGCAGTATAACCAACAATATTCCAACACTCAATGGTTTAAAACAGGGGTGTGTGTTGGCCCCCTGTCTATTTAACATCTACACTGCAGACCTCAACAAGCATCTTCGGCTAATACAAGCAGACCCCCCCAAATTGGGCAAAATACCAATACCCAGTCTTCAATACGCGGATGATATCGTTTTACTAGCACAAACCCCCGTAGGCCTACAGCGATTAATTACCAAATTATGAGCTTATACCACCTCTGCTCAACTAACAATTAATCACCAAAAAACGAAGGTGATGTGCTTCTCCAAACATCATTTAACAACGAAAAAATGCAAATTCATCTGGAAACTAGACGAGAAACCTTTAGCCCGGGTGGACTCGTATAAATATTTAGGTTTCCATCTGGATTGCAACCTCAACTTTAAGCAACACCTGGATCAAGGATGTATGAAAGCCAAACAATTGCTTTTCGGATTTAAAATCTTAAAGAAAAAGCTTATAGGCTGCTCAACAGGTCACTTGCTCAAAGTAATTTCAGCAAAATTTCTACCCTCCATATCCTACGGCTCAGAAATACTGAATACCAAAGATGCTACAGTTTTAAACACAGCCCAATCCACTTTTTTCAAGAGCTTGTTTTTAATTCCTCGACACATCTCACAAGCACAAATCCGATTAGAATATGGATTAAGAAACCAGAGACCAGTCAGACAAGGCGCACTAGTTAAATATTACTGGAGGATGAGGGCAGCCGAAGACAACACTTTAGCCCACCATTGTTGGGAGGAGATTGAAAATCAAACCAGGCTACACAACTCTATTACTAAAGTCCTGAAAGAATCTCTCTCAGCACTGCAGCTAGAGGAGGCTTGGCTCACCATCACAGCGTATTCCAGATTTAAAACTATGGTGAATAACGCAATTAAACGGATTTCTTTATTAATAGATAAAACTGCCTTCGCAAAAAAACATCATGCCTGGGCAGTGATACAATCTTATCAGATGCTGAAACCTCAACGGTACCTGTCTGAACACTTCTCTTATCAAAAAAAGCATTATTTGATGTTGTTGCGACTCGGGTCATTCCCTACGAAAGATCTGACCCCGAAATGGAAACACACATGGCCAACTAAGGAATGCCGCCAATGCGGACAAGGGGACGAATCATTATTACACCTCTTATGTATCTGCCCCTCGCTAATAGAAATTCGAAAAATTGTCCTTCGGGAGGCATTAAGGAAGGAACAAATAAGAACATGTAGAGCGGCAGTCATAACATGCCTTGGAGGCTCGTCGATTCAACTGTCCTGCAGAGCCATAAACTTTTGGAAAATTGCGGCAAATGAACTGCATAAAAAAGTGAATTAATTCAAGTAGCTCAAAACAAGTTGTTTACACATTTTTTAATTGCACTGATTGCACTTTTTTATACTGCTTAATCAGCTGCTTCTTGCTCGAGGATATGACTTTGTTGTTCTATTTTTTTTTTTATTACTTGATTTTAAAACGTTGACCTACTGTATTATGTACCATGGTGGTATTTTCACCCTTTTATGATTTTTAACAAAATCAAATAAAAGTATATTTGACTTGACTTGACTCGTAGGGCGTACCAAGTCATGGGTCTTTGGGTCGACTCTGACAGCCTACACACAAGCCGAGCCAAGCCATGAAGAGGGTATGTATATGGTACAACAAACATCGTACCAGAGTACGATAAAGTCTCTCTCAAATTAAAAAGGCGTTATTTGTTGAAGGCTTGTGTTGTACTTTAGTATGTTAGGTAATATCAGTACATTGATATCTTTAATTAGTAATAGTTTTAATACAAATATATTCCCTAGCCCTTGGTAGCTTAAAGACATTGGCAAAGTCAGTAGCTTTGGCTAAACACTTATAAGGTCCCGAAAGCAAGACCTATTGGCTATGCCAATGCTTGTACCCCCCCGGCCCCCCTTTCCATGTCAGCACTGCTGATCATTTGATGGCATGTCCTTCCCCCTATAACGTCAGATGCACACACTGGAAACATGTGGAAGACCTCCAGAGGGAACAAGAGGATCTACCAGCAGAACATCGAGCAAAACAGAGAAAATTTGTGATTTAACCACAATACAATATGGGTCATCTAATTTAAGATAATGCAGACAAAAAGCAATCCCTTCAACAGGATTACCACCAAAGAAACCAGGCCACACAATCAGAGAATAGCACCTAAGGGCCTAGTACCATCGATTTGGGATGGAGAATACGCCCTGTAGATTCTGACCAAAGTGCCAGTGGCATCACAAGTTTTGCAGAAAGACATACAAGGTCTGTAACCTCTGCCTCCTAAATAATCTTAATGGCAAAGGCTGCGAAGCGTGCACAGAGATCTTACCCAAGTCCCTGAAAGTGAGAGAAAAACAAAGGTGAGCACACTTCAAAATGATGTACTGGTAGCAGAAGCAGTCCTCTGGGAAGTCTATCCAGAGATGAGGAAGGCAACACCCAAGAAACCCAGTCGGCGCAAGGAGAGGGATACAGCACCAATGACAGTGTTGTCAACATCGAAAAAACCTGAAGCTTTATTAAAGGCATTGAAGAAAGGCAAAGGCAGGATGCAACACTAGGTAGCATCTCAGTTCCGCAGCATAACCAAGTTAAGAGTATCGGACAATGAAGTCCACAAAGACTGCATCAACGCCGAAACACTTGGCGACTGAAGGACAGCTAAACTGAAAAAAAAAGTACTGGGTCGAACCAAAAAGACACTGTTGGGGCAAGCCCTAGAACTGGTTAAACGCAGAAAGGTAAGCGAGATCAAGGGGGAAGAAGGCAAAAGAGATTTGAAGAGAAAGATGCTGATGCCGAATGACAGGTGCTCGAGGTCAAGAGGAAAAAGCATTGCTTCGAGGCTGAAATGGCAGCCCTCTTTCAAAAGAAAAGAAACTTTGATGAGTCACTCAAGGGATTTCTCATCCCAATGAGAACTGTGGAGTCAAAGACTCAGGGGCAAGAGCACAACAAGGTGGAGCATCCGCCAACACCAGAATCCCAAGAGGAAGCAGAAGAGGAACTCTTCTACGAAAAATAGGATTAAGGCAAGGAGATATTAATCCAGGATCCCTCTTCCCAATCCCTCGACGGCGTAGGGAATTGCCTCAAGATCTGTGCCGCCTAATGACCTTGCAGTCAGTAAAAGGGCGGGTGCCACCTATGGGGTACCTCTGAAAGAACAAGCAGAATCGCTAGAAAAAATGTCATTCTAGAATTAAAAAACACAAATGCCTATCCTGCCAAGCATCTTAGCACAAAGGAAGGAAGCCTTCAGACAATCCGCTTCTTCTAAGGCAGTCATCCAAAGGTTGAAAAGAAATATAAAGACTCCTTGAAGCACCCCATCTTCACTACTAATCATCTAAACAGTATTTACAAATTTCTCAGACATCAAAAAGAAAGCAGTGTAGTTTTTCCTTTATTTCGTCAAAGAACTACAGATTTCCTCTTAAGTGTGCCACTCAATCTGCTTCATCAACAAACATCATCAAAATGTCTGCATGAAAACCTTTGAAGACTGCAGCTCCTTTTATCTTCCACCATCCAAGGCTAGTGGGTTATGGAACTAAACTCAGAAGATCACGCCTTGATCTTTCCTCCAGTGCCTGTGATCAAAATTTCAAAAGCCCTTTCTAGAGGTCTTGCTGGCGATTCAGATGCTTCTGATTTTGAAAGCTATCAAGTTGGTTCCAAAACAAGAGAAATGTGTGAAATGTGTACCCCGGTTCTCCATTATGCACAGAAAGATTAGGGGCATCAGTCCTGAATTGGATATCAAACCTATCTTAGACTTGTGTGACCTGAATCCACTTTTTTAGAATGTATATTTCAACTTGTCACTCTAATGCAAATTCAGGAGCCATGCCATCAAGATGGCTAATTACCATGTGTAGCCATCTCCATGTCTGCTCTGTAATCCCTTCAAGAAGGAACATCATCAGTACCTCAGGTTTGTCATCTTAGGTCGGCACTTATTAGTACATAGGCCTCCCCATCTCCCTTAACTCAGCTTAAGTGATGCTCACAAAACTGCCTTTGTAGAGACATCCCATTTGAATGCGGAGTATGTACCTCTACCCTTACCTCAACAATTGGCTATTAAAAGAGCATTTCCGGGGGCAAGGCAAAATGTCTTCTCAAATGACATAAATATCATCATCTTGCTCCTCCCCAAATAATCTTTTTCAGGAGGTGACTACTTCTCTGGGAATTCTGTCTTTGCCCAGAGAGAAGAGGCACAGAAAGAATAATTTCCCTCTTCAGATTGCGATCTCACACATTAGCGAAGTGGTTACAGATGTTTCTCGGCCCCCTCCTCTCTTGCACCCATGTGATTAAACTAGCTCATTTTTTGAGAGCTTTACAACACCAACTAGTTCTCAATTGGGACCAACTACGAGAGTCAAACTCAAGGAAAATACTCATCCAAGCAAAGTATATGGGCTTTCTTCACAGGTGACTAAAGAATCCAACCCCCCACAAAAGTCAGTTCTGTCAGCCACCAAAACCTCCAATAACCATGACAATCATTTTCTCCTAGTAAGATTCAGGAGCTCTCTGGAAGGATCTGAACACTCATAGATGATAGCCGAGGAGACATGTCACATAAATTGTCTGAAGTTGAAGGCTATATTTCTCAACATTAAGTAATTTCATCCTCTTTTTGTGGGCAGAGTTGTCTGTATCCTGATAAAGTGCACCTTGTCAATACTTTATTTGAGTAAGCAGTACACTTTTTCATTCCTAGTCTGTCATATTTCCATCTATAGAACTCGGTGCTCTGAAACACCATGTTCATTATGGCCTTCCATTTAAAAAGAAATATCCAGATTTGTACTCTATGTTTCTGTGCTCTTCGTGAATGGTAGTTGACTTAATCTATGTCACAATAAATACCCCCAGATCTTTAGTTATTCTGGGAAGGGGTGAGAGATTTTTAGAGGATATAGGATACTTCCTCCCGTCCTGTAGTTATCACCTTCAAGGTCTCCTACAGCCAGATTGTTAAGTCACTGACTAGTTTTTTGTCCTGATCTAAGTGACCCTGTGTTGTTTTTGCTGACCCTCACACACCCTATTGGAGTCATCCTTCATCATCGGGTCTCATCCTGGCCCTATAAATCAGGAAGAGCTCAACCAATATTCCAGGGAGCACTTTGATATATAACTCTAGACGGGGTCTACTCTGATGATAAAGCAAAAATACCTAGAAGTCACCAAGGTGTCCCTTTAAATAGGTGCATCTGGAATGGCTGAAAACAAGCAGTTTTCGGGTGCCAGAGTAAAGTGTTAAGATATATTACAGCCTGCTTTGTCGGTCTCACAATAAAGTGTGGCCTTTTATTACACCTTCCTTAGTTAGTCAACATGTTTCAGCCCTCTGTGGTTAGGCTGCTATGGGTCCAGGGCTTTCGTCAGGACCACTATGTAGATGCCCCATGATGTGTCTCTAATTCCTATTTGGTCAAAGTCAGGGTGGCAAAGACAAATTGTAACACTGAACATTAATGCCAGGTCTACTTGCCCTGTTTTCCTATGATGGCACTCATTGGTGTCCCTCTCGATGCATCTCATACACCAATGGGACTGATGGGGGCACGCCCCTATAGTCAAACTCACTCCAAGGGTGCCATGCCACTGGGCAAGTTATATTCTCCTCTGTCCCCGATGAGATGTATCGAAAGGGAATTCAAACCTGCCTTTCCGAGTATCTGCTCCACGTTTTGGCCCGACTGCTGACTGCTGGGGGTAGCGGGTGTGTCAGGAAGACACCGAGCTGCTCCCTGCTTGCGGCCCCCGGTTTGTTGCCGACTTCTGCTTTGCTTTGCCTTCGGGGCCATCAAAACGCCACCCAAGCCCAGCCAGGTCCTATCCAGGTGGGATAGGCAGCCAAGCGCACTTCCAGCTCCGGAGCTCGGGAGAGCCCGGATTGAACCTGGACTGAGAAGCGGAAGGCAGGAAGGTTGCCGCGCGCTGCTCACTTCCTTCTACCTTCCTGCTGCCTGCCACACCTACCTGCTGCAACCCGTTGCGATCCCGCCGACGGCCAACCAGCAGCGGGGGGGGGGTCAGCAGCAGCTAAATCAAGGCAGCCCTTGGTCGGGCACAACATCAAGGGCAGAACCTTAAGGAACTACAACGGAACTGCGGGAATTCTGTCATCGGCACTGGCAGCCTCACAGCTTCATAGCGGTCTCTACCCCCCCCCGAAGGTCCCCCAAGACGCTGCTCCAGCACCTGCACCAGCTCTGCACTAGCTCCAGCATTAGCGGGAGGCGACGCCAGAAGCACCAGGGCGCCTGAAGACACCGGAAAACGGTTGCGGGGGAGCAGTGGGGGCGAGTACGAGCGTGTCAGCTTGTGTGCAGAGAGGCGCGACCGCTATTAGTAGCGGCCGCAGAGTGTGAGCCCGGTGAGCGCGGAAGCGGCCCAACTAGGTTGGGTGCGGTTTGCGGCTCGCCAGTGTGCCCTGCTCTGTGCCCGCTGCCCCTTGCGCTCCTCCCCCCCCACCCCCCCACCCCCCCACCTCCCACCAAGTCCTGCCCAGCCCTACCAAGCTGTGAGACTGGCAGTGTCGGACCCGTGCGCCCCTGCATTAGAGCACCGGATCTTGCCATTCAGCCAGAGCAAGAGCAGCGCAGGGCGCAGGGCCA
This sequence comes from Calotriton arnoldi, assembly GCA_963921515.1. Taxonomy (NCBI): domain Eukaryota; kingdom Metazoa; phylum Chordata; class Amphibia; order Caudata; family Salamandridae; genus Calotriton; species Calotriton arnoldi. The sequence continues at coordinate 23,693 of CAWUFW010005341.1, read as the reverse complement.
GGGCGGCTCGAAGAGGGCGACTTGCCTCCCTCCATTGGGCTTGTTCCCTCCAGTTCAGAGGGTGGACTTGGAAACATTCCCCACCATGAGGTCGGGAAGGAAAAGGGTCCAGCCCTCAGCACCAGCGCGCAGATCCAAACGCAATGGGAACTCGAGGCCAAGCATCATAGACCTGGTAGTGCCCTCCGAGGACGTAGTGGGTCCCTCCGGCCCAGCATAGCAGCCATCTGGACTACCCAAGACGGGAGACCACCTGGGTGGGGGGGGGGCACCTCATCTCTTTCAACCAAAAATGTCTTCAAAATTCCACTTTTTAAAAGACGCAGCATCATCTATATTCTCCTCCAGTGGTAAAATCCAAGGCCTACAAGATCCTCTTCTCCCCCTTCAACCAACTACTGTTCCTGTTATGGTACAAGCCAGTGCGGAAACTCCAGCGGACCAACTAGTGGTCTCCCTACAAACACCAGAAAATCCTCTGAATCTAACAAACTTAGCCACACTGACTCACAAATAAGGGTGGAGGAAGCGGCAATGAATGTGGAGCCGCGTGCCAAAATTCCAACCTTAGCCGTCTGCACTTTTCTTCCCTCACTTCTTTGGCCGCAGGAATCCATAACAAACGACTCAAACAAGCAAAAAGTAGTTCAACCAATGCAAGTGCCAGCGGTAACCGACAGCAATGGTATAAGCCTAGTGCATGACGACACAAGCAAACTCCAACTGAACCAATCTCCTGCACGACAACTCCAAAAACACCTTCAAATATCTCCATAAGACCCGCCTTTACAGTCAAAGGCCATCAAGGCTGCAAGGGCCCTCCCGCCACCGGTAGTCGAAACGGGGGGCACGGCAAAGATCTCAAAAATGACCTCCGATATTTCCCTGCAGGAGTGGGCTGACTTAGTCGCTTCCTATGCTTTGGACACTCCTGAAAAACCTCCATCGTCTATGGCCAGTATCGGCATTGATCAAGGCAGGGATCATAGAGCAGTAAAAAACACACCAACTATACGCCATAGTCCCTCAAGTCCCACTCGGGACTCAACAAATCAAACCGGTAGGTTAGCACAGAACACATGGGACATTCTACTAAACACTATGCAATGGACTGTCGACGTGCTACACTATCAGTCTGACAAAATGGATTTGCAATTGACATTACTTGACACCCTGGCTCTCTTCGTAGGTGGGATAGACGAAAAACTGGGGCAACTAAACCTGCTAATCAGTAGAGCCCAGCAGGAGGCCAAATTGAATTGCAGCTGCGGTCCTATTATTGACAAACTGTTGTCGCTTCCCTCAATTGTATCCACACTCATAAAGGGCCTGCCAAAGGGCCCAATTCAAGAAAAAGCCATAGCGAACCAAGACAAAGCAGCGGCCAACGAATCACCCAAAAAGGATCCTGTTGTCAAAAACGCTGCCGCTCCAAACCATTTGAGCTGCCCAGGGGGCAGTCCGATCTCTGGGACACATTTGCTACAAAAGGAACAAACCACAACACAGAACACGAAGCAACGTTGCCAACTTCGGAGAAAAGGTCGTAATAAAACAACACTCCCGAGTCAAACAAAAGTATATCCCCTCTTTGTCACTAAAAAACAACAGCAGATGACGCCCACACACGATATTTCAGTACAAGCTCCAATAGCTCATGAAAGAACTAGTCAGCCAAAGGATAATTACCCCACGGCGAACAAGATTGTGGTACAAGCGACAAAGGCTCCATCTGGGGCAGTTTTGGCTTCATCAAGCAGCCAAACTGGTACCCCATGTATCAGAACAACTAAAGTCGAACAGAATCAGGAAGATATCAAAAGCCGCTGACTCTCAGTAAAAACAGAGGAAAGGGGGTCTTCCAACACACAAGTACCAAATCAAGCGCGGGCACAAATTTGAGACCCACTTCAAACTCAACCACAGGGTCACAATCATAATACAATTACTAAGTCTAAAGAGCTTCCAGCCCACAGTATTACCTACGTTCCATCCCCAGTGCCAGGAGTAGTGAAACGAAAATACATTAACACTAGTAAAGCAGACACGGAGGAGCAGGGAGCATCGCAGGGGTCAACGATAACAACAACCGGGTTCCAGAGTCTTTCTGTAATACAAAACCAAAATAAAAATGCAGATCGCGGCTTAGAAGCCCTCTCTGGTCCTAGGTGTCGAGAAACCCCAAATTCTGATAAATCAGGCGGGCCAACCCAGCAGCCCATCTGCCCCTTTGGAGAAAATGACCCGGGAGAAAACCCACTAAGAGCACGCCCAGATAATCAAACAACAAATTCTACCATTATACTTTTCACTCCAGAGTATGACTCGAAGGGGCCTTTTGACACCCTAAACAGAGGGAATATTCTCCAACTACTAGGAGCAATAACTACATTAAAAGGCATTCACACAACCGATCTTTTATCGATAGAATTTATAAAGCCGGACATAGCTCAAGGCAGGGAATCCACCAAGGCAACCTGGGGTTCCATCCAAATTGCAAATAAGGTCCTGGAAGAATGGGAAAGCTTTAAAGCTTGGGGTATATGAATTTCTGCGTTTTACAACATCGGATATCCACTACTTGCCAGGACGCGTGAAGGAACGATCAGTAACAGAGATAAAATATCCTGGGTACTTAGGGGAGCTTGAGGACGCTCACCCTATAGGGAACAGGTGCTGGATATACATACAGGCATCAATTACCATCATCCCTCTAATTCTGAACATACTCAGATCATTAGAACCATCAACACAGTTAGACCGGCACAATGACAAATTATCCCACATAACCGGGGAAACCACGACAAAACTACCCTGAGGCTATGCTCGTGGAACATTAATGGGCTGAACAGTAAGGCAGCAGACGCCGAATTTCTAGATTATCTCAAAATCTTTGATATTGTCCTCTTGCAGGAAACCTGGTTAGCGGACCCCTTGCATCTAGAGGGGTACACTTGTTTCCATACACCAGCCGTAAGGAAATCGAAATATGGTCCTCTATCAGGGGGCCTAGCCACCTATATTAATATAACAAAAATCAACAGCGCGCAGGAATCTCCTTCCTCTTTACCATCTGTAAATACTATTAAGATTCACCTAAACCTTAGTGGCAAACACGAGGAGGTGCTACTAATCAACACATACCTAAACCCGAAACAGAAAAAACAGGAGTCAAAAATTTTAGTTAAACATCTGCTTCAAGTAATGAGTTTGCACAACACACCGAACCTCATCTTGTCTGGCGATCTAAATCAACAAATCTTAGACACAGCATTAAATGAAGACTTACAGGTCCAGTCCTTCTATTGGAACATACCAACTCAAACTAAAAGCAGCCACGGAAGTTCCCCTAAGAGCGGTTTAGAGCTGTTAGAAGACCTGGAGCATATCGGCCTAAGGGTAATAAATGGAAGATTTGCCGACGACTCTCCCCCGTGCGCCTCATTTCACACAGAACTCGCAAAATCTACAATAGACTATACTCTAGCTTCTCTTTCCTTTTTTCAACATGTAACAGGCTTCTGCCTAGGAGACCAAGGGGACCGTGACCATCGGCCCCAGGAAGTCTTAATTCAAGCTCACTCACACAAACCGATACTCAACCCAGTCGGTAGACACGCCTGCCACACCATAAACCTAAAAAGAATCAAGTCATCTATAGCAAACACCAGGGAGGTGCTCTTGGCAGCGAAACTACAGTTAACTGAGCTTAATTATCCCATCGGAAACCCTTCCAGCATATGGGAATCCTTCACGGCTTCGTTTGCAAACTTATTTAACTGCAGTTAGATACTCCGCTCCCAACGATCCAACAGCCGCAAGGAAGGTTACGCGTGCACAGAGGACCAAGTTGAAACTTCTCAAAAAATCTATAAACAAACTTTTGAGATCGTTGAGGCTTTGCCCTGGGGACGAGAACTTAAACTACCAACTTCGTAATAGAAAGGCCAAACTTAAAAAACTTAAGTGGGACATTAACGGGTCTAATGAAAACGAATTCTGGGCAAAACTTCACCATGACTCTAAAGGATTCAATATCGCACGCTTTTGGTCAACTATAAATAAAATCTTATACCCGGCACACAGAGGCTTAACATCGCACATTACAGAGAATGCATTGATATCCTTTTTAGATTCTCATTTTAAACAACAGATACCTAGTTCACAAGTACTTCCGGACAGCCAACCAGCTCCTTTTACCCAAACTGCGATAATTACAGGGGAAGAGCCCAACGAAATCGATGCTGTCATGGTTAGGAAACAAATTTCTAAAGGGAGGAAAAAAGGAGCCCCAGGGCCAAACGGGATTCCACTAGCCCTTTTTAAACAAGACCCGGAATATTGGTCAGAAACACTGGCCCCTCTCTTCTGTTCTGTCAGACAGTCCAGGTCCCTACCCGCATCATGGAAGGGCTCCATTATTTCACCAATCTACAAGGCAGGCGACAAAACTTTACCAAAAAACTATCGCCTCATTGCATTATTAGATGTAGAGGCTAAATATTTCGCAGGCAATCTACTCGTAGAGCTACTGAATTGGGCAAAAGAGAACGACATAATCCCTCATTATCAAACAGGGTTCTGCAGAGATACTGGTACAACAACTAACCTATTAGCAATGTCATTACTCATCAACAAGGCAAAACTATCTAAACAAACTCTTCATTTTTGCTTTGTGGATTTTAAGGCGGCATTCGATAATGTCAACCGAGCAATACTGTGGAGGAAATTGGCACTTTGGGGGATCCCCCCATCTCTACTGACCCTCCTGATACAACTACACTCCAATACTTGGATACAGGTCAAGCTTGGCAATGGCTCCCATCTCTCGAGGCGCATACCAACAACTAAAGGCCTCAAACAGGGGTGTGTGCTTGCACCAACTCTTTTTAACCTTTATACCGCAGATATGACACCAGCCCTCAGTGCCTGCAACTCGCATGCTCCTCGATTAGGTGGCAAAGCCATTTCCAGTATGTCATACGCGACGACGTTGTTTTAGCAAGCTATACTCAAGTTGGCCTACAACGGCTACTCAATAAGTTGCACGAATACGCAGCCGAAAACCATCTAGAAGTTAATGTTAATAAAACGAAAACCCTGACAATTAATGGGAAACAACAGTCTCATTCCTGGTTTTTGGGGAAAACTTAAATTGTGAACTCCCCCGAGTATAAATATCTAGGGGTAATAATTGACAAGGGTGGACATTTCGTCAAACAACTCGAGGCTATCAAGAGGAAAGAGATGGCGATGGCGTCAATACTAAGGCAACTCAAAACAAAATTGGCAGGACCAATTTTTTCGCCCTTGCTTCAGGTAGCGCAAGCAAAAATTCCTCCCTCGATCACTTATGGCAGCAAAGTCCTGAGGTGTAGGGACGCAATGCTGCTGGACACTACCCTGGTGAAAGCATATAGAGTCATGCTAAACCTCCCGTCTTATACTTCGCCTGCACAGATTCGACTCGAGTTTGGCCTAACCAAACAACTCCTCGCAAGTCGAGGTTCTTACATCAAGTGCTGGCACAAAACTAAGAACTCCCCCAGGAACACATTGAACCACCAGCTCTGGCAAGAATAGTGCAGCACACTCACCTCGCCGGCCAAAAAATACTTGGAGGAATCCTTGGCCATTACTGGATTAGCTGACCTATGGGAAACTCCAACCACCCATTTGCCCTTTAAGCACGTAGTAAATAAGGCCATCAAGAAGCTCTCTCTCATAGAAGACAAAGCAGCCTTTGCACGTAGGAGCCGCCCATGGATGACACTGAGTAGTTACAAATCCCTTGGGCCGCAGGTATATTTTAAACTAGGGTATTCGAGAAAAACCAAAAAAACCTTTTTAAAATATAGGTTAGGTATCCTCCCAGCTATTCCGTATCTTCCACCATGGCTGAGCGAGAATTATGGGAACTCATGCAGGCTATGTGGGGTCGGAACTGAGGACATAGAACATCTCATATACTCTTGTACTAAGTTAAAAGAGGAAAGGGTATGCCTATTAAGACCCCACTTCAATGATCGAGGGATACGAACCCGGAGACAGGCGGTACTTGCTTGCTTCGATCCTAAGGACCCGCAACTAAATGGGAAGTTAGTGAAGTTCCTGTCATTAGCAGCAACAAAGCAAGGACCGGCGGTACCCTGAGCAAGCACAAAAATTATACAAGGCCTTGCCTTTAGAACTTTAAGCTATGTATAGACCCTGGACTGTTCAAAGCATAACGCAAATAAAAGGCCACTCTAATACGGGAGATTCCTCTGCTTTTAGAAATGTATTTTTACTTTTTTAATATATAAGATTTTTTTTTAACAATGTGTATTTTTGTAATGGTTTTAATTAATCAAAAACAATAAAATGTTTACTTACATAGGGTCTTCAATGAGTGGCTGAAGGATACCTTGAAGGTGATAGTTAACGTAATCTGTCAATGTAAATACTTAAGGCAACATATATGTAACAAACATTTTTCAATCAATTTTATGCAATCGATAAATAAGCAAAGGAACGAACCAACATGACTATTTTTCTAGAAAAGTACAAAAATTATTTTATTAAAGATGTTTTGATAAAGAAAAAAGGTTATAAAATCGAATAATAGAATCACACTGATCCATTCATATCTACATTCATACCGTCTCATGCATTCAAAAACAAGTTTAAAAAGACATTATCCTTGATCATTAAATTACAATTCTACATTTCATAAACAGAAATGTGTGGCACAATTAATATGACAGTTTTTTTTAACAATGTGTATTTTTGTAATGGTTTTAATTAATCAAAAACAATAAAATGCTTACTTACATAGGGTCTTCAATGAGTGGCTGAAGGATACCTTGAAGGTGATAGTTAACGTAATCTGTCCTTCAGTCCATAGTAAAAAGGTGAACCTGTTTGTGATAGCAAGCACTCGGCAGTGCCCACAGTTTTCTTCCTGCCTAGGGTTTCATAGAGGATGATTCCAACTGGATGGGCAGGCATATTCCTGCTCTCTTTTCATGACCTCCCCTCCAGAAGTTCAAGGTTTACAACAGCTTGGAGATTATCCTCTGCCCCATTTTATTCCAAAATGATTTGGTTTCTGGTCTGTATTCCCTAATTCCGATTGTACTCTTTTATTCTGATGGATACTTCGGACTTCAGAGTCCTCACCTTGTGAATACCCCCAAGCACCAGACTGAATCTGGAGCTTTTTCTCCGCAATTTCCTCATGCACCAGTAGGTGGTGTTGTGCAGCTCTACATCGGATCCATCCCGACATGTAAGTGACGCCGGGCCACCATATAACTGCCACCTATACACGTTGACAATAGTTCCTTTCTTTCCACACCTTACTAATGTTATCAGGAGCTCACTCGCTCGATTTCTAACACTTTACAGAAAATTCTCTCAAAAGTTCTCAAGTGTGCAAAGGACCTGTCTCCTCATAAAATATCGGGATTCAAACCCTGTAATGATTGCCATAAACCAATGTCCGTGACCAACCCGCACAGGGTATCTCAGCTCCACACATGACTTGAAACTTGCAACAAATATGCTCGAATGAGCCAAAGGTGGCTTAGGACCACAAGTCCAAACTCTGTCATTTAGGCACCCTAGGAAGGCTTGGAAGTCACAATCGAACTTGAGGATGTGGTCCTGAGGCCGTTCCCAAGAGAGATAATCATCCCACTCCAAATCCCCAGGTATGAGAAAAAAGAAAAAAAACAAAGAAGTCCAAGCATGGCTCCCATTCTTGCCAGACGTTGCATGGTTGTCAAGGTACCTCCAGATCTTAGTCGCTCACCACGGAACCAACTCCTGCACTAGTCATGACCCAACCTGAGGATCTGATAGAGCCATCTAGCTTCAGATACCTTAACTTGTTAATTCTCCCCAGGCGTCCGACTGGATCTGGAAATTTTTCAGCAGTACCTCTGCACTCCGGGGGATGGCGCCGTACGGCTCCGCCATGACGTCGTCTCCGGATGTGACATCAGCGGTGCCATATAAGTCCCCTTCCAGCGCGCAGACTTCAATTTCTTCTTCCCTGCGCTGCAACGCGGATCCGGAGAAGTGGTTCCTCTGGCTTTTTGTATTTTTGACCTACTTCGACGCCCTTTTGCATCAGGGAACAGTGTTCCAATGACTTTGGGGTTTAAGTCGTGCGAGACCTGTGCTCGACAGATGTCCGCTGCGGATCCCCATCCCATCTGCATGTGGTGCCTAGGAGAGCACCACGATTCTGAGGAGTGCGACGCCTGTAAACGTCTGAAGCCTAAGTTTTTGCAGGAAAGGCGGATGAAGCTGTTGGCGGCGCGGCTCTCCCGGTCGGATTCCAAGCGACATCAGTCTCCTTCCCACTCCAAGGTTCCTGCCTGGGGCCGTTCCCGTGAGCGCCGCACACCCAAGTAGCGGAAATCCCGTCGTAAGGGATCAAGGTTGCGTCGGCCTTCTGCCTCACCGCATTGTGACGTGGCTGCTGGTTCCTCCCATTCCGTACCAGAGGACGTCGCACAAGAGTCGACCCCGAGCCTCCCTCCTTGTCCTGGAGCTGGGGTGTCTATGATCCAGATGCAGGCACACTATCCTGCCCTGCATGCCTTTTTTGGGTCCATGCCGCCCCCTGGAGCGCCTTTGGGCCCCAAGGAAGTAGGGGGTACTCCGACTGGAAACACACTGGCGGGTTCGCCCTCGTCACCTGTCAAAGTCCTCGACTCCGTGCCTGGGGTCATCATGTCATCGGTGCACAGCCCAGTGCGGCTTCCAGTTGTGACATCAGCAGTGTCAGATGACGTTGTGCTGGAGGTGGATACGACGCCGCCCGACGTCGGTCGACGCCAGAGGCACCGCTCAGGGTGCATGACGATACGCTGCCTTCCCAACGTCGATCGGCGCCGGAGATGCCGCTCTTAGCCACTGCGGTTCCTGTGTCTTTTCCTTTACATTCCGAGGACGAAGCTGGCTCTGTTGCTGTTTCTCCACTATTGCAAGGTGGCTCAGGTGACGCCGATGACGTTGACTGCTTGGTTGGTCTTTTTCAGCCTCTTGTGGGAGGTTCTTGGGCTGCATTGGGTGAGGATATTAGTCTACAACCCTCTCCTATTTCTGGTCTGCTTTCTCCGCCACGAATGGCGATGGAGGCTAGTGCAGCTTTTGCAGAAGTTATAAAGAGGGCTGCTGATGTCTTGAAATTGCAGCTTCCTTTGGTGACTTTGTCATCTGATCCCTTGTTGGATCTGCTTCACCAAGGTGTGGCAGGTGTTGATCCCTTACTGCCCTATGGAGAGTCTCTGTATGATATTCTCCTGGGAACTTGGGCAAGGACAGTGATCGGAGGCTCTGTTGATCGTGCTATTTCTCATTGCCATCGTCCTACTCCGGACGACCCCAGCTGTCTTTCTCGACACCCTACGCCTAAGGGTTTCGTCGTGCAAGCTGCTACGACTTCGCTGTATCCAGATGTCTCTCCCTTACTCCCACCATTGGATCTGTGTAGCCAGAATATCTTTGCTTTGGCTAGTTTGGCCTTGAGGTTGTTAAATACGTCTTGTGTCTTAGGCAGGGCTTCATATGCTTTATGGAACTCTGTCACCCATCTGCTTCCTTCCCTTCCTGAAGGGGTCGGGGCTAAACTCTTTCAGCTTGCGCAAGATGGCTGTGAGATGGCAAAGTTTAATATTAAGTAGGCAATGGATACCACTGATTCTGTTGGCAGAGCTATGGCTCTGTCTGTTGCTCTTCGTAGACACGCTTGGTTGCGTGAGTCACAATTCCCCGATAATATTTCGGGAGAGTTTGAAAGATTTGACCTTTGACGGTGTTTGTTTATTCGATAGCCATGCAGATTCAGCGTTACGTCTCATGGCTGATCACTTGTAGTTTGGCCTTATCAGGGCTTTTGCTTATTCTTTATATATCCTCGTTAGTGGATCTTTAGGTTTGAGGATTTAGATCCTATCTCTGCCGTTGTTGCACTTTGTGGTGTTGAAGTATTAAGCACTACTTCTTTCTGACAGCAAGGGTGTTTGACTCCGGATTTGACTATTTTAATATCCGGATTGTCTTTGCAGCTGTGTAGCTGGTTTGTTCTTTTATTTTACTCTGATGAGGAGCATAGTCTCAAGATTTTATACCCTTTTTTGGGTATACGTCTTACTCTACGTGGAGTATTGACTTGCTATTGTATAGCTTTTTAGGTAGTACTACTTGCGTAGTCTATTTGTTTGCTATTAAATAGTTTTCTCTGAGCACCCTGTCTTGTGTGGACATCTCTCGGTGGCACAGCTTAGTCCTTCTTGGACTCCCTTATATGCTCTTTTAAGGACTATTGTTATGAGCGAATAGCTGTTCTTTTCCTACTTGTATACCCTTTTTGGGGTTCCATTGCATTTACACATCCCCTCTGGTATTTCTTAGTCAGAGTAATCAGTACAGTTTGTTTTCTCTTTTTGAGCTGAATGGCATATTTATCATAAATGCTTCAAGTTTGGAAGAATTGTGCTGATAAATTCAGAGATTATGGTTGTATTCCTTTGAAAACACGAGTTAGCTGCTTCCTCCCTTGTGGGAGGGTATAGGTAATACCTTTGTTCATATTTGGAAAATGGCGGTGTAAACACGGTGTCTTAAGCTGCCTGGCTGATGACGGCTGAAATGCCAGAAACCGGTCCTAGGATGCTTGTTTCCGGTCCAGGGAAGACATGGCTTGGCAGTTCGGGCTGGACTGTTCCCATGAGGCACAGGGTCAGACTGATTTGCATATGGCCATGTCTGAACTGGGGTGGTGGAGTGAGCTAAAGAATGATGATGGATTAAACCCAGATCAGTTGACTGGGGGTGAGTGTTTGATTGGCTCAAACGTTCCGTCCATCATCCCATTTTGTATCGTTAAGCTGTCTGGTAGGCAGTGTCTGCAACAGTTAAGGCTGTTTTCACTCATGCATTACAGGGTAGGTGGTCCTTAGGCTTTATAGAAAGCTCTTCTTGCTATTCTCCTACAAAGATTTTTGCATATTTTATTTCTTTCTTAAGGTTAGATGTTACCTGACTTCTTTAGGTATGTATCTAATTTTCTCTGTATTTAACAGTCCTTGAGAAATCTTGGCTGTTGCTTCTTGAAGAAGTGTAAATGATATATATATAGTAGTTTATGGAGAGTGGAGAAGTAAACCACTGATCCTGCCGCAAACAAGAAGAGGACTTTCCGATAGCTGACATGGGTCAGGGCATCATCATGTGCACGATCTGGTTATTAAGCCAAGCTTGCAAGTCGGATAGTTCTCTGCTCTCTTTTCCGACAGGACTGTTATCGCATTTGGCTGTGCACGGGGAATATTTAGTAACAGCAAAAGAAGAAAGTACTTACTTTTGGGAGACTGCTCAGTCCTCTTTCTGTGAGCACACCTAGTGATCCAATGGAATTCCATCAACCAGTACTAAAGAAGCCCCGTGGAAATTAAAAAACTTAGACATGAACTTTTTAGCACACAGCTGGTATTGAAAAAGGCATCCGCCGAAACGCGTCTGCCAGGTGCTATATTTGTGAGCATACGCTAAGCTGAAAGTGGAATAAACAACTCACCGTGGGGAATCTCAAGCTGTGTCTGACCCATTTTTTATCAGAGGAGCGGGAGTGGAAGAGGATATATATATATATATATATATATATATATACATATATATACATATATATACATATATACACACAAAAAAGAAGCAGAGAACTCTGGGTAGTTCTCAAGTTTAGGTGGAAAGCAGCTCCTGTGTAGAGCACTCTCAACACCAGCGACACTCTAGATCTGCTCTCCTCAAATGTCATAGGACTAGCACAGTGCTGTCCATGCCGAGCTGTTTCATTTTACAGCTCGGCATGGACAGCACTGTGCTAGCTAGTCCTATGCTCAAAGACTTTGCTGTAGAAATGGCAAAAGACTTTGTCCCTTTCTATCTCGGCGTGGATGGCACTGTGCTAATCCTATGCTTAAAGACTTTGATAGAAAATCAGACATTTGAGGTGAGCAGATCTAGAGTGTCGCTGGTGTTGAGAGTGCTTTATACTGGAGCTGCTTTCCACCTAAACTTGAGAACTACCCAGAGTTCTCCGTTTCTTTTGCATAATTTATGCGTCACTCTATGCCTGAAAGGGTATTGTTTTGACATATATATATATTATATATATATATATCTGAAAGAGACACGTTAGTGATAGATTCCTTACCTTAGAATATCCCCAGGCGTCAGACTGGATCCGGAAAGTTTTTCGTCAGCAGTACCCCTGCGCGTCGGTAGGTAGCGTCGTGCGGCTCCGCGTTCGTCGCTGGCGTCATAGGCGCTGAGATGACGTCACGGAGACTACTTAGGCGCCACCCATGCGCGCTGACGTCAGTTCTTTCTTTTTCCGCGCCAGCAAGCGCAGATCCGGTTAAGAACACGTACCCTAGTCATTTTTTGACTAATTTCTTTTTGGGACTTTGTCCTACTTCTCTTGACTCCTGGTGCCACGTACGGATGCTCAGTTTTAATCTTGCGGGGCCTGCCGCCGTCCGAGGTCGGTGGCTGCCCCCATAGCGTCTGTTTCTACTGTCTGGAGCGCGACCATGACTTCCGGTCATGGTCCGACTGTCTGGCCATGGCTCCGAAGGCTTTGCGGGAGCGGTTCCGAAAGCTACTGGAGGCCCGACAGTCGTCTCCGCACCGTTCGACACCCAGGGGTCGGTCGAGGGACCGACTGCGGAGCCATCATCATCATCACTCCTCGGGGTCCGCGTCTTCGCCCTCGGAATCGGTTAAGAGACTTCACAAGTACCGGTCGAAGAAGCGCGTACGCTCTCCGACCTCCCCCCCCCGTCGGTCTCCGGACGCGGACGAGGGGGCCCGGGGTCCTTCCCCCACGGCTCTGTTGGAGCCTGTGAGTCCCGCGGTCTGCCCGCCCTACCGGGTCCGTCGGAGGCTCCGGCCCAGGTGCAAGAGTTTCTTGCCGCCATGGGCTGCCTTTTCAGGCCTAGGGCTCCCGCCGGCGCGCCTTCGGGCCCCGCGGTCCCTATTGAGGGCCCTTGCTTGCCGCCGGCGGCTCTGGCCCCGGCACCGCAAGGTCCTCCGCCGACGGCCCCGGCGCCGCAAAATCCTCCGCCGGCGGCTTCGGCCCCGGCGTCGCACGAACCTTTGCCGGCGGCTCCAGCCCCGGCGCCGCAAGGTCCTCCACCGGCGTCTCCGGCCCTGGCGCCCTTGCGGCTCCATTCCCGGCGCCGCACTGAGTTCCGTCGTCCAACCTCCTACTTGGGACATGGAGCCGGATCGGCGTCGACCGGCGCCGTTCTGGGCGCCATTCGAGCAGAAGACTCAGAGGATGCAGGTGGCCTTGGCCTCTCCTCTGCGCCTGGGTTTGTGTCTCCTCCCACTGTAGTGTAGCTCCTATTTCCCTAATAGGCTCTGCGCATTGGAATAATATATCCTATGGGTTTGACATAGGACTAAGGTCAGTATGTCCCTATCGAGTATATTAAACTTAATTACTTGTGCCAGCTAGCTCAGAGGCCACTAGAAACTCCTTGACAACAAGAAGGGAGTAGTTTCTGGCAGCCGCAAAACATGACCACTGTGTTTCCCTTTAGAATCAGAACGTGTCCCAGAGTCGTGGAAACAATACATAACTATTTCACTCAGCTCAGTCGTGCATGCTTAGATTTCATCAAAGTTACACAGAAAGAATAGACTGGCGTTTCAATAAAAGATTTATTGAACAGTCTTGTTTCTGGTGTAAGTAAAATGTGCTGTTACGATCACAAGACAGTATGCGAGATAAATAATGTACAGTGTGAGCAGTAGAAATAAATAATACTGCGAGAGCATTATCTTTTAGTACATATGCTGTTACATAAATAACACAGACTAAAAATGCGAGTACTCATACGATGCGTTTCTAATCTAGTTCTACCCCAATGTACCTAACCTAACCTAGGTATAGGACGAGGTATGAAGTAGGTGAAGTATTCCTTACTATAGTATACTAAGAGTACTTTAACCCCAGTATGCCAAGAGTCCCTCTAGGTTCTAGTCTGCTCCATACCTGAAGAATGAGAGAGGTAGGAATCTCTTTGCCAGACTCGAACTCCAACACCCCGCAAGGGAAGTCAGATCACTGGAAGCTGGACTCTCTGCGTGCAGGGATGACAGCGTCTTTTCAGTGCGTCAGGCCGGGAAACGGGCTCCTCTGAAGTCGAGGTCTCCTCTGATTTGCAGGGGCTAGGGAAGGTATATTTATACCTGAGAGCACCTAAGAATGTTAGTATTGACGTGAGTCGGACAGCGAAAGACGTCATGAATGAACCCCCTAAGGAATAATGGTTCATGCATAATATATGAGTCCTTGAAGAAATCAATACTCCTGGACTAGGGAAACTCCCGCAGCCTAAGGGTCTGTTTTTCAAGAACTTGTTGTGACGTTAGGGTGGACGGATGTCAGAGACCATGCCTGTATTTGGAGTGCACGGTTAATGCCTAAATAAGGGCTGGGATTTTATGCCTATATAAGGGCAGGGCGAATTGTGCCTATATAAGGACATGATACTGGAAAGCCCGTTTATGGACACCCTAAGAGGAATACAACACCCACTCCACTTTCGTGTGTACGATAATACTAAAATGCTAAACATTTAAAATGCTAAACATTAAAATGGAGTACCGCATATTTCTAAAATATTTCATAAAACCATTTAAAAAAGGCATTTAAAAACCTATTAGAATGCAAAAAGGTACTGTACATTTGAAGCATTGCTTTTCATTTCAGGCATAAAGTTCGAAAATAAATGCAATTGGAATGAAATGAGCAGTAATTTTTACATGTGACAGAATAAAAAATGATCGATAAGTTTCTTAAAAATCAGTCATTTCATGTCATGAAAATTAATGAACTGTTTTAGACACACAAGATGACTAAGTGTCCATGGAAGTACCGCGAAGTCCGTACTATAAGGCTAGTTCTACTTTAAGCAGATTGAAGTGCCATTTTCGTTCGAAAAAATGGGAAAAAGTTAAATTTTGGTAGAGTTCTAAGTTGTTTTGAACAATGAAGGCCAAATTGTTACTGCATCTCTGGAACACTGTATGCTGAATCAGAGTCAGTTTACGGGTCTGCTGTAAACATGAGATCATCTATTTCTATAGACAAAACATCATCCACTGTAGTTGGTGTCAGTTGGAACACCTCGTGTAGCAGATTAATTGCACAGAGATGTGAAGCTTCGCTTCCAGCATAGGGTGCCGCAGCAAAATTCGCGTCCGTTGTTACCTGTGTGCCTGTAGATCTTTCTCGTACCTCAGCAGCAGCCGGAAGCGTCTGTGAGATCTCAATGAATGCTGACATCAGGATAGGAAGCATCTGGGGACAACACAGAGCATGGGCCGTTATCGGGACCAGCAGAGTATCGACATCCGTTGGCGTAGCTGATGGAAATGTGAGACAGGTGTCCAACATGCATTCTTCACCGCATAGCAGGCATCGTAGAACAGGTAAGATGCAATCTTGCCAGATTGGTCTAAATGACAGGAACCAAGTTGTATTAAGATCCCGTAGACGAGTCATGCCCAATAGCTGTACTACTCGCTCACGGCACTTTCGTTCAAGGAGAGCTTTCTCCATTTCGCTCGGAGTGATGTCTGCGAATAGGCTGGCCATAGCGCAATAGCAGGAAGACAAATAGAATTCCGGCAACAAGTGCTAGAATTAATGGTATGCCACCAAACACCGAATGTGCAAAGTTCGGGATGATTCCGAGTATTGCCTGGAAAGGTGCTAACAGACCGGAGCAGATGCTCTTAAATACATGTACAATTCCACTTGTATCAGACATGTTGAAGATACGTGATATCATTTCTATGAAATGTATAGGGCAGTTTATACGTATTAAAGTCTGTATCTCAGCCGAAGTCCTTGCTACTTGTAGATCATAGGTTTCCTTGGCCGAGGTCAAAGGCACTTTTTGCTGTAAAAGCATGGCTTTCATTCTGCTCAAAGTATCAAATCTTATAAAAGAGACGTTCAGCGAAGGCCATAGAGGCGACTCCCTGACTGTGTCTATTGGGGCAAACAATACTTGCATATACAGCAAGTGACCCTGGAGTTGACCGTTACTAGATATGGGATGCCTGGCAGCATGCCGCAGCAACTCTGATCATTCAACATGAGGTAACTCCCATTAGAAAGTTGTCCAAACGTTGGATTAATCACAGCAGCTGGTGTACCCTGCTGATGGCAAGACAAATTTGCCTCAGAACCATTACAAGCCCCGTGTAAGGAAATGTCCTGACATATAAGTGAACCGCTCAGTGCAAGTTTACAGTTTGTACCGCTCAAAAACACTTCACGATCCCCACTCCAACAACTATATGTATACGGTAAATCCCAAGATATCTTAATGTATTCCTTACCCAACCTTTCATATTTGCCTGTTTGCATTTGTCTGAGGCAATACTGAAACTGAAAAGTACTCACAGGTAATGTTATTTTGCCATGAATAAGCCATTCTGTAGCTGGTTTTTCTGCCACTGTGAATGGTAACTTTTCCAGTTTTTCAATGCTCAGCACTGTATACTTTGCTCCTCTTTGTGCCAGTTCGATCTGTTTATCAGTTAGATTGTATTCTGCAAACAGAGCCGTTGTGTTGCTAAAACGCCAAGGCACATAGCCCGCTCGCAAAGATTGCAGCGTCCAGCTTAATAACACAATAGAACGTAATTGAGACTGGCCTTGTTGTAACATCGCCAAATCTTGTTCTAGTATGTCGATAGCAGAGGATACAATGCCATCCAATGAATATATTCTGGAGGACAAAGTCGTTAACCCATTGTCGACCACAGAGAGTGTTTTCTCTAAATTAATACGATCAAGTTCACGTATTCGTTCTGCAGCCTCCATTTGTGATACTTTCCATGCTTCATTATAGGCAGCATAAATGCCGGCATATATGAAACGTTTTTGACGCGGTTTTCTTGGTCCAAGCAAGAATTCCCTAAGGTCTGCGTCCTTTTTAAGTAAGGTTAAGTGTTGTTTCACATCCTGTAGTGTAGACTTATGCAGCCAATCGAGGCATAATTTTCCTACACTGTATGTTGTTACTACCCCCGGATGTTGTCTTTGGACGTATCTTGGGTCTGGCCTATTAATAGTAAAGCCCTGAGTTTTATTCAGGAATCTTTCCTGACAGTTATTTGTGTCTGTGGGCCAGATCAACCATTTTTTCCAATCAGGATTAGATCTGTTGAGTTGTAGTATATTGTCAACTGTCACCACTGCCCTTGTATTATTATCACTGGCAGGTGTTGGTACAGAAGGTGTGTTCATCTCTTTGATCTTGGCTAATCCAAGACAAGATGTTTGTTGGATGGTTTCATTCAAAAACATTATTTGTTCAGGGATGATGCAGGCTCTAAATAAAGCTTCTATCCCCTGCACTTGCCATTCTTTAGTACCCCAGACTGTTTTGGTGTCTATTGTGTCTTTCCAAAAGTCGAAACCCTGTCTAGACAGTTGGGCATTAAATAATGCAGAATAAATCTGTTTTGTATTTGTTAACATAATTTTCAGTCCTGTCTTGTTTACATTTTTATAGTAAAACATTTCTGGTTCAGATGTATTGTATCCTGAAAAATATGGAAACTTACTAGCAAATGTTTTTGAACTACCTTTAGGTGGTGTAGGACAATGTTCCCATTGGTTAAACATAAACACATTTCTTGGATATGCAGATTTATGCAAATAATGATGACCATAGTGGTTAAAACAATACATTTGTTCATAGTCTGATGAACCCTCTAAATATTCATGTTTAGAAAATGCAGCAGAGTTTTCTAGGTCAAACATTGTCATTCACAGTCTCAAAGTCCCAATCATCTGAATAGGTACTGGACGTATCTGAAAGAGACACGTTAGTGATAGATTCCTTACCTTAGAATATCCCCAGGCGTCAGGCTGGATCCGGAAAGTTTTGCGTAGCAGTACCCTTGCGCGTCGGTAGGCGGCGTCGTGCGGCTCCGCGTCCGTCGTCGGCGTCGTGATCGCCGGGATGACGTCGCGGGCAGTACTTAGGCGCCGCCCCTGCGCGCTGACGTCAGTTCTTCTTTTTCCGCGCCAGCAAGCGCAGATCCGGGAAGAGCAGTGCCCTGGTCAATTTTTGACCATACTTTTTGGTGATTTTTTCACTGGTTTTTTTTCAACTTTAAGGTGTCGTAGGGATGCCCGGCTTCAAGCGATGCGGCGCCTGTGCGCGGATGATGTCCGTCACCGACCCGCATTGGGAGTGTCTCTTCTGCCTCGGCCGAGGCCACGACACCGAGTCTTGTCCCGAATGCCAGGCCCTCAACCCGAAAGCTTTGCGAGAGCGGTCTCGAAAGCTCCTCGAGGCCCGGCATTCGGCTCCGCGGAAGCCCCGGTCGCGTGAGAGGTCCAGGGGTCGCTCGCGGAGTGCACACCGGTCGTCGACTTCTTCGTCCGGTAAGTCTAAGCACAAGAAGTCCAAGAAGCATCGTCGCTCTCGGACTTCGCCTCGCCGGTCTCGCGACTCGGCTGAGGCCCCTCCCGGCACCGTCCCCGCCCCGCGGCCCCGGACTTGCCTGTGGAGTCGCCCCGTCATACCCGCCCTTCCCGGGTTCGGGGGCGGATCCGGCCAAGGTACAGGAGTTCCTGTCGGCCATGGCCCGCCTCTTCGGGCCTTCAGGCCCCTCCGGTGCGCCTTCGGGCCCCGCGGGCCCTGATGGGGTTGCTCCGGCGTCGCCGGCGGCTCCGGCCCCGGCGTCGCCCGAGCCTCCAGCCTCGATCCCGGCTCCGGCTTCGGCCCCGGCCTCGATCCCGGCTCCACAACCCCCATCGACGCCGGTCGACCTCACGACACCTCCGCCGGCGCCGATGTCTCCGGTGCCGTTCTCGACGCCGCCCTGGGCTCCGGGCGGCGTCGTCCCCAGTTCCTTCCGGCTCCGGACATGGACCCGGAGCGACGTCGCTCGACGCCGGCTCCGGCGCCGATGGGACCTTGGGTCCCAAATGTCCCTCCTCCTCCTTATTTTGAACCAGAGGAGGACCAGGAGGACTGGGAGGGGTCTGATGACCCTCTGACACGCAACTGTCAGTATGATGAGGACTGGACAGAGAGTCTAGGGGAGGCCAGTGGTCTGGATACTTCTCCTGACACTGGCATGCTGTCTCCTCCCGTGGCTACGGAGGAGGGGGCCAATTTTGGTACGGTGTTGCGTAGGGCTGCTGGGGCCTTACGTCTCCAGCTCCCTACTTTGACGGTCAAGACTAACATCTTGACAGAGGTGCTTCAGCCGGCAGCCTCCTCTGCGGAGACTGTGCTGCCGTTTAACGACGCCCTCACTGACGTTCTTTTGGGCGCCTGGTCCAAGCCCAACACAGGGGCTCCTGTGGATCGGAACGTGTCACGACGCCATCGCCCCGCTCCGGGCGACCCCCTGTTTCTTTCTGTCCACCCCACTCCTGAGAGCTTGGTTGTCCAAGCCTCCGCTTCCCAAACCGCCTTCCCTACCGCTCCTCCGGATAGGGAATCCAAACGCCTGGATCAGTTTGGGAAGAAAGGTTTTTCTTCCTCCAGTGCTGGCTTGCGGTCCGTTAACACCGCTTGTCTTTTGGGCCGATATACCCACTCCCTGTGGGATTCGGTGGCGGATGTTTTGCCCCAGTGCCCTGAGGAGGTCCAGGCACTGCTTTCCGGCGCCATTGCGGAAGGAAGGGATGCGGCCAAATACACTATCCGTTGTGGCCTTGACACCGCCGACTCGCTGGGCAGGTCGATTGCAACGACGGTGGCGCTCCGGCGCCACGCCTGGCTGAGAACCACTGGTTTTTCAGGGGATGTCCAGAATACTCTCATGGACATGCCCTTTGATGGAGTCGGTCTTTTTGGGTCCAAAGCAGACCATGCGTTGGAGCGCTTTAAGGACTCACGGGCTACTGCAAAGTCCCTGGGCCTTTCTGCTACACGCCCTCCGCTGCCTTCTGCTTTTCGCCCTATCGTGGCCACGGTAGGGGCGCCCTTCACGTCAGCAGCCCAGCCACCGGCCCGCGCAGCAGGCGTCTTCGCGTGGCCGAGGACGTGGATTCCGCCGTGGCGGATCGGGCAACCAGCGTGCGGGTCAGGCCACCACCTCCAACCCGTCCGCGGCCTCCAAGCCCTCCTAGTCCCTCCTTTCAGGTGCACGGCACGCCAGTAGAGGGCAGGGTCCGCCATCACCTTCCCCACTGGCGCACCATCACCTCGGACAGGTGGGTCTTGGACATTGTCCGAAGGGGCTACTCCCTCCCCTTCGAGACCACTCCCCCAGCCATGCCACCTCAATTCCACCGCATGTCAGGGGATCACTTGGTGCTTCTACAGAAGGAAGTCACGGCCCTCTTGACCAAGAGGGCCATCGAGCATGTTCCGACCCCAGAAGTAGGGCGTGGTTGCTACTCCCACTACTTTCTGGTGCCCAAAAAGGACAAGGAGGACATGCGTCCTATCTTGGACCTCCGGAACGTCAATCGCTTCCTCCCGGAAGGAGAAGTTCAAGATGCTCACCCTAGCTCAGGTCTTGACTGCCCTCGACCCTGGAGACTGGTTGGTAGCGTTGGACTTGCAGGACGCGTATTTCCACATCCCCGTCCTGCCGGCCCACCGGCGTTACCTTCGGTTCACGGTAGGCCCCGAGCATTTTCAGTTCACCGTGCTCCCCTTTGGCCTTACCAGTGCCCCTCGGGTGTTCACGAAAGTGATGGCGGTGGTCGCAGCTCATCTGCGCCGGGCAGGGGTTTCAGTCTTCCCCTACCTCGACGACTGGCTGCTGAAGGCGGGCTCGTCCCAGGCAGTCGTCTCCCACCTCCAGACTACGGCCGAACTCCTGCACTCGCTGGGGTTCTCCATCAATGTGCCGAAGTCGCATCTAATTCCTTCTCCACAGCTCCTTTTCATCGGAGCAGTTCTGGACACGACGCAGTTTCGGGCCTATCCTCCCGAACGGCGAGTCCGGGATATTCAGGCTATGATTCCGATCTTTCGGCCTTTATCCTGGGTTTCGGTACGGATGACCCTGAGGCTGCTGGGCCTCATGGCCTCCTGCATCCTGCTGGTCAATCATGCCAGATGGCATATGCGGGCTCTGCAGTGGGACCTGAAGTTCCAGTGGGCGCAGCACCAGGGCAACCTGTCCGATCACGTCCAGATCTCGGAGGGGACTGCAAAACAGTTGCAGTGGTGGCTCTCGAACCGGCAATGGGTCATGGGCAGATCCTCTCCCTTCCCCAGCCAGAGCATACAGTTGTGACGGACGCGTCCCTTCTGGGATGGGGCGGTCACATGGGAGAGGCGGAGATCAGAGGCCTCTGGTCTCCGGCGGAGTCCCGGCTCCATATCAACCTTCTGGAGCTCCGGGCGATCCGGCTTGCACTCAAGGCATTCCTTCCCTCTGTCAAAGGGAAGGTAGTGCAGGTGTTCACAGACAACACCACCGCCATGTGGTACTGCAACAAACAGGGCGGGGTGGGGTCTTGGACCCTTTGTCAGGAGGCTCTGCGCCTCTGGACATGGCTGGAACATCAGGGCATGTTCCTGATGGTTCAACACCTGGCAGGTTCTCTGAACGCCAGGGCGGACGAACTCAGCCGCAGGTGCATGATGGATCACGAATGGCGTCTTCACTCGGAAGTGGCGCAAGGACTCTTTCTACAGTGGGGAGAGCCTTGGTTAGATCTATTCGCCACCGAAGAGAACGCGCAATGTCATCAGTTCTGCGCGTTGGAATTTCCAAGGCGGCACTCGCTCGGCGACGCTTTTCGTCGCGAGTGGAGTTGCGGTCTGTTGTACGCCTTTCCGCCTATACCACTTCTACCCAGAGTGTTGAAGAAGATTCGGCACGACCGGGCCCAAGTCATTCTTGTGGCTCCGGACTGGGCTCGAAGAGTTTGGTATCCCGAGCTACTCAATATGAGCATAGATCCCCCGATCCGTCTGCCTCTTCGGGAGGATCTTCTGTCGCAGCAGCAGGGGACGGTCCTCCACCCGAACCTGTCCAGTCTACACCTGCTTGCGTGGAGATTGAGCGGCGGCAGTTGATTCCTTTCGACTTGCCTCCCGAAGTTTGTGATGTGATTCTGGCAGCCAGGCGTCCCTCCACTAAGGTGGTATACGCCTGCAGGTGGAACAAATTTGTGGCATGGTGCACAGCAAAGGCTGTGGATCCCCTTTCTGCCCCTCTTTCTGAGGTCCTTCTGTTCCTTCTCTCTCTGGCCCAACAGGGTTCTGCCCTGGGTACCATCAAGGGTTATCTTTGTGCTATCTCGGCCTTCCTCAAGCTCCCTGATCAGCCCTCCCTTTTCAAGTCCCCTGTTGTTAACAGGTTCTTAAAAGGCATTACTCACCTCTTCCCTCCTGTTCCGTTTGTAATGCCTCAGTGGGACTTGAACTTGGTTCTTACCTTTTTAATGTGCGCTCCCTTTGAGCCTCTGCATAACTGTCCTCTTCGTCTTCTGACTCTGAAGACAGCCTTTCTGGTGGCCATCACCTCCGCTCGGCGGGTGAGTGAGCTCCAGGCTCTATCTTGCAAACCTCCCTTTCTGTCTGTTCATCCAGACAAGGTTGTTCTTCGGACGCGTCCGTCCTTCTTGCCAAAGGTGGTTACTGCTTTCCACATTGGGCAGACCATCACTTTGCCCACCTTCTTTCCGCCTCCGCATCCTTCCAGAGAGGAAGAGAGGCTCCACCGTCTGGACCCAAAACGTGCGCTCTCTTTCTATATTGACCGCACAAAACACTTCCGGGTGGATGACCAGCTCTTTGTTGGCTACGTGGGCGCCAAAAAGGTCGGGCGGTGCACAAGAGGACCATCTCCCGCTGGGTTACCTTGTGCATCAAGACCTGCTATTCTTTGGCTAAGAAGGAGCCTCCTGTTGGGCTGCGTGCCCATTCCACCAGGGCAACGGCTGCTACCACGGCCTTGGGCCGCGGTGTTCCGCTGCCGGTTATCTGTCAGGCAGCTACGTGGGCCTCGCTGCACACGTTTACAAAGCATTACTGCCTTGACAGTCAGGTCCGGAGGGACGGCTTCTTTGGCCGTTCTGTCCTCCAGGACTTCCTTGTCTGATCTTTGTTCGCAGACCCACCACCGGGGTTGGTATTGCTGGGGTATCTATTCTAAGGTAAGGAATCTATCACTAACGTGTCTCTTTCAGATGCACAAGTTACTAACTTGTGTAACGATATATCTGTAAGAGACAGTAGTTAGTGATAGATTCCTACCGCCCCACCCATCCTCCCCGTTCTGCGAACTGATTTCTAGGGTTAAGGACATCCCTTTCAGGGCCCTAGTATTTTTCAGACACCTGTGTCAGCTTCTTGCATGGCTCTGCGTTCCTGGCGCGGAAAGTCGTGTACAGAACTGACGTCAGCGCGCAGGGGCGGCGCCTAAGTACTGCCCGCGACGTCATCCCGGCGATCACGACGCCGACGACGGACGCGGAGCCGCACGACGCCGCCTACCGACGCGCAAGGGTACTGCTACGCAAAACTTTCCGGATCCAGCCTGACGCCTGGGGATATTCTAAGGTAAGGAATCTATCACTAACTACTGTCTCTTACAGATATATCGTTACACAAGTTAGTAACTTGTGCAATTAGATCACTTAGTGAAATTTTAAACAAATGTGGAATGTTCAATTGTTC